>CAUYSK010042872.1:0-20884 GCA_963575035.1 Avahi laniger
TGTCTCAATACACTATAACCTGATAAAGAAAATATGGAGCCAATATATCTCTGTTTAACCCTTCTGCTAAGAGATAAATTTACCTTAGAACTTAGAAGTTAGTGTTTGAAAGATTTTGTAACCATTTGTTCATGTAGATAGAATTAGTTAAGGGATCTGAAGAAGCCTTCTGAAAAACTTTTAACCTAAGATGAACTACTGTTGTTATGTAAATCTGTTACACCTGGCAACTGATCACTGTTACCTATAAATGCCCATGTAAAACTTCACTCTTTGCCTTTTGTGATTGACAGAGAGATCCAAGGCCCCCTGAGTACCCACTTTGCCTATAATCTTTATAAATCTATAAAACTGTACCTTTGTCTGTGTATTCTTTTATTTCCATTATTTTCCATTTTCTATTATTTTCTTATTCTTTCCAATAACCCCTACCTAAGGGATCAATTTTTTGCTGGGAGTGTGGCCTTCTCCCTGCAGGTATAGACAGGGGAGGAGACAGGAAAGGGGCTCCCACATGAAAGCAATTTCTTGCTTGTTTCTCTCTGTAAAATGGGCATTCACAATAGCACCTACCTCCTCAGTTATTATCTGGTAGGTTTAAATGGAAGATACTTAGCTCTGGGCCTGGCGTGTAGTAAGTACTCATGGGCGCTTTTCTTTCTTTCTTATTCTTTGCTCCTCTTTTTCTGTTTTCAGGAATCCCGTTCTGTGTACCAGCTGCAGTATATGTCCTGGCCATGGGGTCCCAAGGAGTCCTGATCACATACTGGCCACGGGGAGGAAGCCCATCGCCTCCAGGGATCTGGCCCTGGACACCTCTGTGTCCACTGCAGGTTTAGGGAATGGGCTTCAAGAGGGTCTGGTGAGGCAGAGGGGACAGGGTGGGGAGGGCGGCGGGGAGGAGAGTGCAGGGCCTGGGGCCAGTCTTGCATCCTGAATGCCTATTTTGAGAGGCCATACTTGCTCACCTGTCTGGACTGAAATTGTTAGCATTTGTTGAGCACAGACTCAGCTGGGGAGTAAGCCCACAGCTGATGCTCAACATATGTGATTAAAAAGTTTTTCCTTTTTCAGTGACAATCTGGGAACCCTGGGAATCAAGAGGACCTGCAGGGGACCCCATTAGGACCCTCACCCCCAGCCCCAAGTGCCCCATTTAAAAGGTGTTGTGGGTAGGCCCTGACCTGGCTCTGATTCTCCCTTGCCAGTGCTGGCTGCGGACGAACAGGCGTGCTGTGCCCCATGGATTAGGTGAGGCAGCTGCTCCGGACCCAGGTACGATGAAGGCATCCGTGTGTGTGCAGTGTGCGTCCCATGCCCACGCCATCCTGCTCCCGTGCCCCATCTCTCCGCCCTAGACCATCCCACCTAACTGCAGCCTCTAAGACGTGGTCCTGGGGATGCGGAAGCAGTGTCCTGCAGCCGTGCAGACAGAGGTGCAAGCGTCAGTCTCGGGCTTCCGGTTCCCAGCAACACAGGCCGGGCCTCCATCCCTGCTCCCCCTCCCTTCCTGATGACCCCTCACCCCGACAGAACAGTACCGGTTTCTGTACCACACGGTGGCTCAGATGTTCTGTTCAGCACTCCAAAACGCCAGCCCCAACTACCAGAACCTCAAGGAGGTACAGAGACCCCTCCTCTCTCTCTTCCTTTCCACCTTCAACACCCTCAGAGACCAGCATCCAGAGCAGAGTCCACGGACTCCTAATGACATCCACCCTTGAGGGCCTCCTGGCTCCCTTGCCACCTTCTAAGCTTACCCCAGTGCCCCATCAGCGGTCTGGCTAGTTTCCTCCAAAGCCTCATGGTCCTCCCCTCCTGCTTTTCCCCAGAATTGTGTCCCATTCTATGACGACGTCCTCTTCCTCCGGACTTCCCCCGGGTTTCTTGCCATACCCCGCCCACCAGGCGGGACCCTCAGGTACCTGGCCGCATCTCCGCATCCTTTCCTGCCCAATTTCTCAGGCTCAGAGCCTCTTTCTTCGCCCTTGAAACACTAGCCCCTTCCTTGCTGTTCAGTTCACCAAATATTCGCTGGCCCTTTCTTTGAACTGAGCTCTGACAACCCTCCCCAAGATGCCTCTTTTATCCCAGTGGTCCCATGCATGGCCTCCGCCTAGCCCTACGTTCTGAGGTTCTTTTCCTGGGTCCGCCAATCAATAATTCAGCAAAGCTTCCTGATGCTGCCCACTCGTCAGGCGTCCTGTTGGGTGCCGCGGATACGGAGTTGACTCTCCTTCGCAGCAGAGACTTCACCCTCCCGTCCTGGAGGCTAGCCCTCCACTTTAAGGCCAGCCCTTCCTCCCCTTCGATGCCACTTCCTCATTTTTATTCAATAAACATTTATACAGAAACGACCACCCCTCAATACCAATACCCTGCCCATTTGCCTGTCGGGCTGGCCCCGTCCCCCCCTTCACCGGCCTAACTTGCGGGACGCTGGGGACGCAGAAACGAGACCGCCCTACCCACAGACCCCTCCCTCCTCGCCGCGCGCCGTCCGGGAGGGAAGGAAGCCCGCGGTTTGCGCGCCGAGCACGCTCCCCTGCCCCCGCCCCGCGCTGCCGTTTCACTTCCTCCGCACCCTGCCCGCCCGCAGGAGCATCTCGGTGCCCGTGGCCCTGGCCCTCGCCATGGCCGACACGTACGCGGTGGTGCAGAAGCGCGGGGCGCGCGCGGGCGCCGGGCCGGGGTCGCGGGCGCGCAGCGCGGAGGAGGCGCCGCTCTACACCCAGGTGACGCCGCGCGCCCAGCGGCCCGGGACGCACGCGGAGGACGCGCGGGGGGCGCTGCCTGGCCGCGGTGAGTCGAGGCCAGCGCGGGGCTGGGGCGGGTCGGCGCCCATTTATTCCGTCTCAGGACCCATCCTGCAGGGATCCGTGGGGCCCGGGCGGCCACTGGAGCCCCGCCACCGGCCTGGCCCCGCCCCTGAGGCTGGTCTACGGGCTTCCCTGGCCACGCCCCCGGGCTACTGCCAGTCATTGGTCACGCCGCTGAGGCGTCCCCGGAGACTGTGGCCCTGATGCCTGGTCCCAGTTCGGCTTCTGGCCAGGATGGCCTGTTTGTCCAGGCCGTACCCTAAAGGCCCTCGGGCACGCCCTCTCCCGCTGGCGCCGTCCTCAGCCCGCCTCCTCGGGCCTCGGAAGGAAGCGTCCGGGGCGGGGTCTTGGGACTCCGTGGGGTTGCTTGAGCTGACCCGGGCGGGGGTCTCCTGCCCGCAGTTCCTGCTGACCAAAGCCCGGCCGGGTCAGGCGCCTATGAGGACGTGACGGATGGAGCTCAGACCAGTGGGCTAGGTAAGGTCAGAGCCTGGACCGCGGGGACTCTACGCAGCTTTGAGTGAACCCCAGAAATTTGGGACTTTGGCCTGGGAACGTGGGACTCAGTCTCTCGGAGTCCGGTGGCTTCAGTAAGCCAAAGGACCTCTAAGCATGGGGATGGCCTTTCACAAGTTGCTTACCTCTTCACACCTCAGCTTCTCCATGACCCACAGCACCCTTCCTCTCCCAGGCTTCAACCTGCGCATCGGAAGGCCGAAAGGGCCCCGGGACCCCCCTGCCGAGTGGGCCCGGGTGTGAGTGCTGCACCAGCGCCTGCCTCTCCGCGTGAGCTCTTGGACTGCTCGCTGACAGCCACGCTCCACTGTGCCATGTGTTGGGAGTGTGAACACTGGCCCTGATCAAAATAAAAGTTTCTCAGGGTGAGAAATGTGGGGCTTTGCCCTGGTGATTACAGCCTTGGAGGCTTGAGGCCAGAGGAGGTAGGTGGGTTATAATGGCCGGCGAGGCTTAACAGAGCAGATTTAAAAAGAACGTCTGGAAGGGGCGTGGCTCCTGAGTGGTGACACCGGGAGGGGACAGAGAGGCTTCCAGAGACTGCTCGCCTCACCACATAATGGACTGGTCCCTCCTCAGTATGTGAGCCTCCTTCACTCAGACACTCAGATGACCTCACAGAGAGATGGACAGACCCCTAGGCATTCACACGGATCCAGGCCTGGCATAACCACAGCCACACAGACTGACCTCGGAGAGACATAAAAAGATCCCCAGATAGGCAGATGGATGGACCACCAACCTGGACAGACATAGCCAGACCCTAAGACAGCCAGACTTTCAGAAGGGCAGGCCATGGCTGGCTGGATGGACCCCCCAGCCAAAGATAGACCAACAACAACCTGACCAGTCCCAGCCTGAGAGATCACCAAACAGAGCTCCCAAAAGACCCCTCCACCAGGTAGACAGCCAGATGGACCCCTAGTTGGATGGACTGCCAGACAGATATCAACAGATCCCCAGATGCACAGACATCTCAGACACCCCCACCACCATGCCCAGCTGTGCAGACCGCACCCTCACAACCAAGTGGGCTGACCACTGACTTTCCATCCAGACTCCCAGCCAGACAGACACCTCTGGGTGAGGGCTGCATCCGTGGTGGATCACAAGTGCCTTGGAACGAGCTCCCCTCCCCCAGCAGCTTTCAACCAGTGAATGGTGGGTGACGTATAAATATAACACCTAGCCCACCCCTCAGCCAGATAACTGAGGTGTGTACTTTAATGAATTCCCAGAGCTTTCCCAGGAAGATTAGGCTTGGTTGCCCAGGTGGAGCTAGTGTGCTGTTACACCCTTCACTGCTGCCTCTTTTCCCTGACTCACTCCCCCATGCTCCCTGCCAAATAAGCATCTTGCACTGGAGCCCTTGTCTCATGATCTGCATCTGGGACCCACTTTCTGCTCCAGGTCTGCCCCTTTTCTCTGTTTCCTCAAAAGACCTGACCCTGGGCTGTCTCCTATACCCCCACCCATGAGGTCAGCTCTGGCCTCTGTGTTGCTGATCCCAAGCCACTCATCCCTTCAGCCAGCAGCATTTGACCCTCCTTCTTGGACGCTGGGTTCAGTTAGATATTTAGACCCCAGGCTCACCTTCTTCCTCACCTCCCCAGCCACTCTTTCTTGTCTCTTGCTGTCGGCTCTATGCCTCCCCTGAGTGCTTGGCCCTTGGCCCTCTTTTCTCTATTCCAAAATACCCGCTTAGTGATGGGTCCAACTACAAGACTTTGAGTTCCTTCTAAACACTGACAACTCCAAATTCTTTACTCTAGCTCAACCGTAGACCGCGGAACTCCAGATCTCAGCATCTCCACTTGAAATCTCAGGCTTAACATTTCCGAAACTGAAGTCCTAATGTTCTTGCCCAGACCGACCACCCCTAAGATGGGAAAGAAGTTAATGGCAGCTCCCTCTTTCCAGTTGCTCTGACCCAAACCTTGGAGTCACACTCCTTTGACTCCTTTGTCTCATGTAATCTGTTGGCAGATCCTGTCAGTTCTACCTTTAAAATAAACCCCAAATCTGACCCCCTTCTCCCTACCATCTCCATCCCATCTCTCCTCCGCTGGCCTTCTAATTCCCACCCCTGCTTCCCTGAAGTCTTTTCTCCTAACTGAAGTCGGGTTGCGATGCTGTTCTGCGCAGAACCCGCCCGCGGTACTGGTTTCACTCAGCATGAATGGCAGCCTGCTGCTGTGGCCTCCATGGCCCCACAGAAGGGCCCTGTCATCTGGCTAACCTTACCTCCTGGGATGCTCTTGCTCCCTGGCGTCACTCTACCCACTTTTGGGAGACAGCTCTCCCTGGATCTCTCGGGTTCCTGCATGTCTGGACCTTCTCAGCAAGAGGAACAGACTAGCTTTTCGGGGACAATTGCACAGCAAAGACATGACAGAATGTCTAGAGTAGCAGCCTACATTCCAGGACATTGTATCCCAGAGACACTGGCTCCCATTGCAGGATAATGAGCACGTTCTCTCTGGAGGAGAAGACAGGCAGGTCCTCAGCAGTCCTGATAAAATCAAGTCTCTTAATTTCCGGTACCTCCCCTGGCATGCCGATCCACTGCACTAACAGGTCCACACCACCTCCCCTTGGGAAGAAGGTCATGGCAAACACTCAAGATACTGTTCTGGCTGCTGTGTTGCTGTGAGTAACAAACTGTCCATTCTCTGATTCGGAGGTGTGGTGTTTTATATGTGTGTGAATATGAGTGAGGCTGTGTGGGCTCCCCTGCTAGCACTCGAGGGGCAGGTCTCTAAGCCTGCGGTGTCTGACCTCACATCCACGGGCCTCCTTCCTAGTCTGCCCACAGCAGGCCGCTTCCGCCTCAAGCATTTGCCCTGGGAGGCTTTTCTCCCAGATCTTGCTTCTAGTGTATTAGAAAATTTATCTCTTAATGTTGTTTACTTCCTTTCCTGAGCAGAATATAAGCTTCATGAAGGCAAGTACTTTGTTTTGCTCACAGCTACCTTCACAACCCCTAGTATTGTAGTGTTGGCACTTAGCAGGTGTGAGATGATTTATCTTACACCACGTATTCCCAAGCTCCTTAATTTCTTGTAAAATATGATACCTTGTCTCCAGTGTGCCCTTCACTTTCCACACCTATGTCTTTGTGCATACCGATCATGGCCTCAGGCCAACATAAAAAGCATCTGTCTTCTCCCTGTTGGGAGAAACGGCCCTCCCTGGGCCTCTTGCTCTCTTACATGCGTTTGCTGGGTTGAATGGTGGCCCTCCAAAAGACACATCTAAGTCCTAACTCCTGGAACCTGTGAAGGTAACCTTATTTGGGAAAGGGTCTTTGCAACTGTCATTAAGTTAAGCACCTCAAGACGAGCTGGATTTGGATGGGCCCTGAATCCAATGACTGATGCCCTTGTGAGAGAAAGGAGCGGGAGACGGAGAGACAGAGAGGAGAGGCCATTGGAGATGGAGGCAGAGAGGGGGCGATGTGTCTACAGACCAAGGAATGCCGAAGATGGCCCGAGCAGCACCAGGGGCTGGGAAGGAGACACAGCACAGATTCTCCCTCACAGCCCACGGAAGGAACCAACCCTGCCGACACCATGATTTCAGACATCTGGACCCCAGAACTGTGAGAGAATAAATGTCCGTTGTTTTGAACCACGCAGTTTACGGTAATTTGTTATGGCAACCACAGGAAACTCATATACTGGGTATTCCAAGAGTGCAAGGCCTGACCACTCTTGAACTGGACATCCTCAGAGCTGTGTTCGCAGCAGGACATCTTGTAGGAGGTGATGCCTCCCTCTGGAATGTTCCCCAAGCTCAGAGTTCCTCTTCTGTGATGCAGCCCACTGTGTGTGTGGCACCCTTCTGGGCTCTCACCTGCCCCCATGGGATGTGGGGGTTCAGGGACCCACACAAACACGCTCACGTTCCTTGTCTTCTGCCAGCATCCCTGAAACAGTAACGGGCTCAGCCGTCAGTTTCCAAGCAGGGCAGTACCTCCTGCATGCGGGAGTCACTCCTCCCTCCTTTCTGCTTTCAGCATCCTCTGACTTGACTTCTATGTGTGGTGTGCATTTGTCCTTCTAGACTATGAAGTCCTGAGAGAAGACTGGGCCCCTGGGTTTGTTGTTTTCGATCCCACTGGCAGAGTGCTGCTTTACACGATTCGTTCCAATTTTATAACGCAGCGCTATTTTCACTTACCCCTGTGCTTATGTATCCTATTACCTTCAGAAACAAAACATGGTACTAAAAGTTGCTTCTGGATGTTGGACGGTGGATCTCATGCAGCAGAGGGGAAGAGGTGAGGAATTTCCACTTAGCCCGGGGATCCCTCACAGCTTCTGGAATATTATAATAATGTGCATGTCAGTCGAGGGCCTCAATGAAAAGCCAAGATGTAGGCTCAAGAGGGCGGGACTGCTGTCCCCTGCCCACTCCTTCTCCTGCCCCCACCCACAGCCAACATTCCCAGCCAAACCTCCCTACCCTCTCGGAGCACTCCTCCCTACCCTTCTCCCTCAGCCCAGGAGACCCAGCTCTGGTTTCACCTTTAAGGCTGGAGCCTTCTCCCTCACAGAACACCTCCTCCCCTGCTCCCCAGAGCACCTGGCATCCACCTTGCCACAACCCTGCCCTGGGCTGGCAGGACCCTGAGGCAGCAGGCCAGGTCTGTGGGGCAGGGATGGGTCTTGCTCCTCCTAACTGCCTGAGTGTTTGGAGCACGCCCTGAACAGAGCAGTGCTTCGTAGATGTTTGTGGGCTTCACTCAGTAGGTGCAATTGCTCAACTGAGTATCAAGAAATAGCATTTTCGGGAAGAGCTGCAGAGTGTCGATTGCAGCCACAGTGAGGGCAGAGAGAAGTCACCGAGCAACTGTGGTACATCAGTCAGTGTTTGATTATAGCTAATGTTAGCCCAAACAACTATCCAGCAGGCGGGAATTGTTTAATTTATTTTATGGCACATTTCTTTTAGAATACACAAATTCGGTCCAGGGAACATGAATCCTTATAAAGAAAATGTAAGAAAGATGGCCGGGGATTCAGTGGCTCATGCCTGTAATCCTAGCACTCTGGGGGGTCAAGGCTTGAGGATCGCTTGAGGTCAAGAGTTCAAGACCAAGAGCAAGACTCTGAGCAAGAATGAGACCCTGTCTCTACCAAAAAAATAGAAAAATTAGTTGGGCATGGTGGCATGCACCATAGTTCCAGCTATTTGGGAGGCTGAGGCAGGAGGGTTGCTTGAGCCCAGGAGTTCAAGGCTGCAGTGAGCTATGATGACACTACTGCACTCCAGCCTGGGTGACAGAGCAAGACTGTATCAAAAAAAAAAAAAAAAAAAAGGAAAGAAAAGAGAAGAAAGTATGAAAAAGACAAGTGCATGTAAAGTGTGTATAAAGCCACACCAGCATCCAGCCAATTTCAGAAGTTCTAAGAGCTGAGAAGAGTGTGCAAACACAGACACAAAATGCACTTGAGAGTGAGCTCAGTGTGATTCCGCAGCCCTCAAGCAAGCCCTGGCCCTGCAGCCTCCTCTTTGTCTTTTGGCCAGGTCAGCAACACTTGTTCAGGTACCAGAAATGGGAATTTTCACATTATCTTGTTTAATTTATCTCGGAGGACAGGACTCCAGTTTTTTAAATCTTTGGGTTCTCCAGTGGGTTTAGCACAGAGTTTTTGGTCAGTAAATATTTATTGAATTTAATAAGAAACCTTGGTGTGAAAAAGCTCTAAAACTGAACTTTCTCTAAAAGCTCTAAAAATTGAAAATTTAGAAAAAAAATTAGAAAAATTGAAAATTTAGAAAAAGCTCTAAAATAGAAGAAGGTCAAATAGGTCAAAGGGCCCCACTAGAGTTCGGGACCAGCAGCTCTGCAGCTACCAGGTAATGTTTCCAATTTGCATTTAAGTAAAGCAATCAATATGCAAAATATCAACAATTACTTGGAATATTTTGGCGGGATTCCTGACTTCCCTAAAAATATACCCCAGTGTTGACATCTGGAAAATGGAAAATGGAAAATGCTCTCCTCCCTGAACCTGGGACAACCTCCTCATTGAGGCTAAGCAAAGCCCATTCCAACCCTGCAATACAGAAACGCAGCCCACAGTGGTGAGTGATTGGGAAGGGGGAAGCCCCTGCATGGGCCCCTGGCAACTATTATTTCAGAGACCTTTGTTCATTTGTTTTACATACGTGAACTTGACCTAATAAGCACACTCATTTCATCAAATCATGTGCCACAAGTGTCAGCAGGAAAATAATATGCCTAAGAAATGTTCTCTATGTTCTCTAAGTGACTCTGAATTTTCCTGCTTTTTATGTAGTCTGATGACTGGTGGAGAGGACCTGACCAAGAGCTAGCTGAGGTCAGGGGGATTTTGATTGCACTAGAATAACCAGACTTCAAGAAATCTACAATTAACACCAACTGGGAGCACACCTCTCATCATCAGTATCTGTCTTCTCCTACAAGGTTATCATCAAATTATGTTTGTCTTTTTTTTCCTGGAAAGACAAATTAGATGAGTAAGGAGTTTCATGTCTGAAAAATGCTTCTCATTGAGGATGCATTACAAAGAAATTTAGATTCCCCATGATGGAGTGGAGTAATGAGTATATTTCTAGAATGACCTCCTCATTAGCCGGAAGAAGACAAAATATACTTCACGGCCATTTCCTACCATTTTTGGCTCCTTCCTTCCCCTACTCCCCCAACGCCTGCCCCTCTTTTTCCAACATCAGCTATTTTCACATTTCCCCAAGTCCTAAGTTTCTTGATACCTGCAGTTTTGCAAAGAGACCCATGACACTTTTAAGCAATTGAGTTCTGTGGTTCTAAGATGAACAGATATTTTTAGTTCTAATGTGGAACTGAAGACACCATGTTTTGAATAGGGGAAAGAGAGAAAAAATCATGTTATGTTAGAATGAGAAAGCACTGTGTTTTCTAGGTGAGAGAAAAGGGAGAGAAGGAGGCAGATAGCAGTGTTGAGGAAATCAATTAGGAGACGGTTACCGGTGGATGTGAATGAGCTCACGCAACAGAAATGGAGGTGCAAGTGCAAAAGGGTAACTAGAACACGATGACTTGCTCAGGGCTGATCACCTACAGGCAAGCAGGTGAAAACGTGGAGTCCCAGCAGCTGACACTGATATCAAGCTAGAACGTGCCCGTTGCAGTGCGGCGGTTCTTCAAGGCAGCAAGAGCAGGAGTGGGCCTAGGACTTGGGGCAGGCCTGGCTGATCGACTGTCTGATCAACTCTGCAATTCCACTAAGTCTTAAGGAGCACAAAGGAAGCTGTTCCCTGCATGAGGACAAGAGATAAGCCCACATCCTGTGTGGCCTCTTGATGCCACAACAGGCTGCATCTGGGTTTCAGCTGAGGGCAGAGCAGGTGTCACCAGCCTTGTGTTTTTGGTTCTGCAGGGTGTGCTCTGGTTTAAGGGACAGAATTTTCTTCAGTGGCTTTGGCCCCACTGAGTCTCGTTCCCACACTCACACTCACAGGGGTGACACTTGGACCATGTGGAAGAAAGAGCTAGGGGTGTCAGTGGGGCACAGCTTGGGGTGATGAGAAGCCATGGGCCCAGGTGAAGGTTCAGACCTTACCCATATCTTTGGTCTGTAAGACGGGCTTGTTGGCACTGAAGGACACGAGGTGTCAGGTGCTAGGCATGCTCAGAGAGCAAGACGTCTGTGTCTTGAGTCGAGGGAGGAGGGGGACACTGCTGGACATGCTCCAGCCTCCTCACACCAACCGGTTGGACAGCCTGTGGCTCAGGCACTGCACTGCAACCAGCACAGTTGGATTGGCTTGGTCACCCAGTCAGGAGTTATTTGAGTTGAGAAGGGTTTTGATTGCACTGGAATATTCAGACTTAAATAGTGAGCACAGAAATTTCCTGTGCTTTAAATGTACAGTCGTGGGGAGGTCTTGCTGGAAGTAAGTGTGCAGAATGTAAAATACATATCATAGATGAGCCTAGACCCAGACCTAGGGCTGTGCTGCCACCTGAAACCCCCAGAGACCCCTGCTCTGGAGGACCCCTGCAAAGCCACACCCAGATTCCTGACTCAGGGAAACTGAGATAAGAAGTGTTATTGTTCAAGCTTCTAAGTTTTGGATAATTTGTTTTACACAATAGATATAAAATGCAACTCGTGTTACCTGAAAGGACATGGCCTGTTTAGAACCCCAAAATCAAATCCTTTAGACCAGGAGCCAGTCCAGGGGCTTGGTCTCGCCCACTGGGGTCTGGGTGCCTCTCCCCAAGATGCTCCTTTTCACCTGGCTTTAATTCCAGGTGTCAGCGTCAGAGAGGGCTGTGTGGAAACAGGCAGTTTGGGCAGGAAGGAGGCAAGACCCATAGCGTCAACTCTGTCTTCTGACTATATTGAGTTCTTTGTTGGCTCAGAAAATACTACATATGCATGTCTTTTGCTCACTTTTTAATGGGGTTGTTTGGTTTTTTCTTGTTGATTTATTTGAGTTCTTTGTGGATTCTGGATATCAGCCCTTTATCGGATGTATAATTTGCAAATATTTTCTCCCATTCTGTAGGTTGTCTATTTGCTCTATTGATTATTTCCTTAGCTGTGAAGATCTTTTTAATTTAATCAAGTTCCATTTATTTATTTTTGTTGTTGCTGCGATTACCTTTGGGGTCTTAGTCATAAATTCTTTTCACTCACTCAAATGTTTATTGCAGCACAATTCACAATTTGAAAGATGTGGAATCAACCCAAGTGCCCTTCGATTCATGAGTGGATTGACAAAATGTGGTACATGTATACCATGGAGTGCTACTCAGCCATAGAAAGGAAGAATCAATGCCTTTTGCAGCAATTTGGATGGAACTGGAGACCATTATCCTAAGGGAAGTACCTCAAGAATGGAAAAACAAACACCACATGTACTCTCAAATAAATTGGAACTAACAGAAGGGCACACATGTGCACAAAAGGAAGTACTAACAAAAGTCATTGGAAATCAAGCAGAGAGGAGGGGGAGGAGGAGAGGGGCAACAACCTACCTAATGGATACAATGAACACTATTCGGGTGATGGGCACGCTTATAGCCCTGACTCAAGCAGTACAAAAGCTATTCGTGTAACAAAAACATTTGTACCCCCTTAATATTTTGAAATAAAAAAAGAATACTATATATCCAATCAAATGACAAAAAGGATTTTAAAATTAAATCTCTCAAACCGATTCTAGCATTCATCTAGGAGAGGCAATGTACAAGAATAGTTTTGAAGAATTTTGAGAGCATGGCGATTACAATGGCAGAGACAGGTGGAGAAATGGAGCAGAATCCAAGGTCTGTAAAAGCCCATGTGTATCGGGGCTCAGGGGACACGTTGAAGGAGGCATCTTAAATGGGTGGGAAAAGGGGGACTGGACCAGTGTTTGAAGAACTGATTATAAAGGTGGGAAAAAAAATAATTCGGCAGCTCTTTTTTCTACCATTAACAAACATAAATTTCACCAAGATTAAAGAAAAACTAAACATTTTTAAAAATTATGAAGGTACACTAGAAAATAGAACATCTCCTTGGGATAGAAAATGCCTGTCTGTATATCTGTCCTCCATCTATCTTCTGACTATATTTGGAAGTTACACATGTGATTGAAACAAATGAAAAAGAAGAGATGAATTTTAAAAGTTAAAAAATATACATAAAGTGGAATTGATTTACAGTTCTAATTCCTTTAATAAGTTATAGGAGGCTTAACTGGGGTCCCTACATGGATTATCAGGCATTTTCAAGACTATTTGCCTTTAAAAGAGCCCCATTCATTGCTCATTTTGGGAAATACTGATGGAGACCACAGATGATGTGGAAACACACTGGCAGAGTGGGCCACTCTCTCCACCCCTGTCATTGGTATGACAAATATCACCCCTACTCTCTACATGAGACTGGGTCATGGGGAAACTAAGTTGTGCTGCATTCATTCTATGCATTTAGATTTATAAACCATCATTTAGGTGGTCATGAATTGTTTTACAGAACTATCTAATAACATTTTTGGTTGCATCTCTAGGTGCCAGGAATGGCCAGGGAGTGTTGGTTAGCTGATCCAATTGTAAGGAACAAACACATGCTCCAATTCCAACAGCACACCAGAGGCCCAGGGCAGCAAAGTCCCTCTTTGGTGGCCACTCAGCCAGACTTCACCCAGTAGCTGGGACTACAGGCATACACCACTACTCCCAGCTAATTGTTTTTTCCATTTTTAATAGAGACAGGGTCTTGCTGTTGCTCAGACTGGTCTCGAACTTCTAACCTCAAGCAATCCTCCCGCCTTGGCCTCCCAGAGTGCTAGCCCCTGTGCCCAGCCTCTTTGTCTGTTTTTGATTCCTCTTGTATTGCACACGAAATTCCCTGAGCAGTGACTTACAGTTAGCCACAGTCCAACATGATACACTCACTTTGTCAGAATTCTCAAAGCAGCCTGTCATAGGCTGCTGGACATCCTATATCCAGCCTCCAGGGCACCACTTGTCCAATACAGTGGCCATCAACCACATGTGGTTATTTACATTTGTATATAAAAAGAAAATAAAATTAAACATCTAGTCCCTCAGTTGCACCAGCCACATTTCAAGTGGTCAGTAAGCAGGTGTGGCTTGTGGCAGCCACGTAGGACGCAGGTCCAGAACATACCACCGTGGCAGGAAGTGCTGCTGGACAGTGCTGCTATCCCCAGTGCTGTGGACAGCGGCTGCCAAGTTAGCCTCCCCCAAAGCCTTGTCAACTGACATGTCTGAAAAGAGTACAGTGAAAGTGGCTGTTTTCCCCGACCTCACCATCAGGGTGGCACCATACTTTTTGGTCCTTGCTTATAAGACCTTTTTTTGCTTGAATTTACAAGCTGTTAATTAACAGTGAGATTGAGTGTGTATCATATGCTATGATCAAATGTATTCCTTTTCTCTTAGATAATATTCATGTCCTTTGCCACTTTCGATTGGGTTTGTCATCCTGTTCTTTGAAAAAGTTTTTTGCGTATTGAGAACAAGGGTCACCATTGTTGGTATGAGCTAAGAGGTCTCAAACTTAGTAGGAGTGGGCAGCTGAGCAGTGTGAACATGTCTTTTGCAGCAACTTGGATGGAACTGCAGACCATTATCCTAAGTGAAGTATCCCAGGAATAGAAAAACAAATGCCACATATTCTCTCTAATAATTTGGAACTAATCAATGGGCACACATGGGCACAGAGAAAAGTAAAAGTCATTGAAAATCAAGAAGCGGGGAGAGGGGAGAAGAGAAGGGGTAAAAACCTACTTAACAGGTACAAACAGGTACAATGAACACTATTCAGGTGGTAGACACACTAGTAGCCCTGACTTAAACATTATAAAAACTATCCATGTAACAGAAACATCTGTACCCCATTTATTTTGAAATAAAAAAGAAGGGTGAACATTTATATGCTTTGACTAACTTATCCCACTTATAAAAATTATTTCTTCAAAAATAACTAAACTTTCAATAAAGGACAAGAGCTTTATGTCCAATAGTATTCATGAAAAAAATTGGAAACAGCCAAGCCTTATAGATGAAAACTATTCTGAGACTATCTGCAACATGGAAAATACTTCTGATATAATATTACATGAAATAAGCCAAATGCAAACTAACTACAGGATAAATATGCAAATAGTCTCATGCAAACAGCCTCTTCCTGGAAAAGAATATGGAAAAACAGAAACAGTGATATGTTAGAGGTGGAGTTACAGGAGGCCCTTCTAATTATACACAGTAAATTAAGCTATTGAGGAGCTACAGTGTTGAGAGCTGGAGAGGGGGGCCAACGTGCATGTGTCCTCAGAGAGGAGGTGCTTGCCACATGCTGTCCCATGTACTGGCGAGCACAACACTTACTAAAGCTGCCAAGGACCCCTCTACCCCACCCACGTTCCTCAGTCTCAGTCACTGGTGCACAGCTTTGTGATATTTGTCATGGCTATCTATGATTTTATTTTATTCTTCTTAATATTTTTCTTTGGGTTGACTTTCCATCTGATGATTCTTTTTACTTGGTCACATTATAAATAGTAGCAAAATTATTAAAATAAAAAAGCTTTTCATCAGAGTACTGTGTGATCACCTCATCACCCCCAGGGGCGCACACGCCAGAGTGTAGGAACACAACAAGAAACTAGAAGAACTACACATTGGCTTGACACTTTTGTTCTGTTGAATGAGCTAAGCTTAGATAGCACTTAAGTTGACAGAGATGCTTCCTGGACACAGCCTGTTTGTGGCTTTGCCATGGGTCAGTGAGGCTGCAGACAGCCCAAAGCTGCCCCTAGCAGGTGCTGGGCCTCCGCTCGGCAGGGCTCTCGGCAACCGACGCTGGTCAGAAGGCGCAAGTTAAAGACCAAGGCTAGCAAGGGTGATTTGCCAAAGCGAAAAAAATGGTTTCTTTCCTTAAAACGTCTCTTCCTCCAAATTAAGTAATGGGTAAGATAAACATCCTTGGAAATTAACCTCCTGGATCAAAGCGCCAGCTCTGGAGAACTCTTACAGCAAATGGCACCAATCACGACACCCAAACCTGGCTACAGCTACCCCAGCGTCCAGTGTACATCTGCTTTCTACCTGGGAAAAATTAATGAATAGTTACTCCTGGCAGTGGGGATGCCAGTCACTGCCTTACATTTCCACGCTGTCTGGTCACACTGCTTTCCTCCAGAGGGCGGGTGCGCAGAGGAAAAGCAGGAATGTAGCCCGGAATATCATTACAAAGGGCTCGCCCTCTAGTCCAGTGTTATCCCACATCTTTCACTTATTACTTTTTTTTTTTTTTGCATCAGCTCACAGTTCACTGCCAACCTTTTTTCAGTGATATTAAAACTAGGATGTGGAAGAGGGGAGTCTGGTGAAGCTGGTTTGCACTGCGGCAACAGCGGTTCTGTGATAAAGTGAGGGTGCCTGTGGGCTCACAAAGTGGGCACCTCACACACTGATTTGAGTGTCCTTGGCAGGCAGGCTCTGCCCTATTGTTCCCCAGTTCCAAGGAAGATTTCACCACCTTCTTTTGTGACTTTGTCCCATGTTGAAACATCCCGACTACCAGAAACATCTCGTGTTGGCCTTCGACTGTATCTTCGTACCTGCTCTCACTTTCCTTCTTAGCTTAAGGTCGAGTGGTGTAGCTTTCCCCAAGTTCAGGAGAAAATCGGAGGTCTAGGCAACACGCTGGTCAGTCGGTTAATGAGCATCCATGTGAGATCGTAACATCTGCTTCCCAAACTGGCTCTCTCGACCAGCTGGGCTGAGCCAGGGTGCAGGCCCGTTGGCTACCACCTTGCTCCTGGCCAACCCCTCGGCCAGTGGATCCTGGTGGCTCTACAGTGTCCACACAGAACCCTGCACATCCTGCCTCCCAACACGGGCAGCATGGCTTAGGGAGGGAGGCAGGCAGTGGAAATCTAGCAGAGAGAGCAGGCTGACTCCTGGGGACTCGCGCTGGACGAGGGCTCCTGTAGCTTCCTCAATGTGCAGCTCTCCACCCACAGCATACCTGCCTTTTCCTGTGTTCTGTACTTCTTTCTCCATCGTTGATTGCATTTTATAGGAAAAAGAGCACCTGATCACAGTAAAGTAAATGGTATAAGGTAAAACTACAAAAATACTTTAAAACATACACACACGCTCGAGTGTATACAGTACAAAGAAATCTCTCTCCCGGTCTGGACCCCAGACCCAGGCTCTCCCTCTAGTAAGTGCTGTTACAAGTTTCTCATCCAGCCTTCCAGAATTGTTCGAAGCACATACAAGGGGTGTGCATGTGTGTGCATATACACATTACTCTCTTTGATACACAACTGCAGTGTGCCATGCCCATTGTTTTGTATCTCAAATGACCTCTGGTGCTTACTGGATGAGTCAGGTTTCTGAGGACGCCTAATGGGCATGGACCGCAAGTCCCAGGGCTGGGGTACAAATGTCGACTTGTGCGTGCTCAGAAGGGCAGTGACGGTTACAAGGACCCAGTTCTTTGTGCAGGAGCAGACAGGTCGGGGATCTTTCCTTTCTGATTGGGATATTACACAGGCAGATCAGGGACATGTGTAGACCACTGTTTCCTCATGTAGTTAGTTTCTTGTTTCTGCCATAACAAACTACCACAAATTTAGTGGCTTAAAACAACATAAATTATCTTATAGTTCTGGAGGTCAGAAGTCCAGCATGGGTCTCACTGGGCAAAATCAAGGCACCGGAGAAATCTGTTTCCTTCCTTTTCCAGCTTCCAAAGGCTGCTGGCGTTGCCTGGCTGTGGCCCGTGTCCCCATCTCCAAAGGTGGCTGTGTAGTGTCTTCAAATCTCTTTCTGGCCTTGCTTCTGCCATCACCTCTCCTCTGACTGAACCTCCTCCACATTCGAGGACCTCTGCGCTTCCACTGGGCCCGCCTGAGCAATCCGCGTAACTTCCACACCCTAAGGTCGGCTGGCTAGCAGCCGTGATTCCGTGTGCAACCCTAATTTTCCCTTTGCTTTGTAACTAACATAGGCACAGGTTCCAGGGATTCCCACAGGAACGTCTTTGGAGGGCTATTATTTGCCTACCACAGATGTTAAGTGATATTCCATGAATAAAAGGAATGAGGTTTTCTGTTAAACAATTTTATTTTCAAATGAACATGTAACATTTGTTACTAAATTACTCTAAGTTACACTAAGTTACTCCACAGCTTTCCAAAAGAGGGATATAGTATTCAGATTTCTCCAAAGTAATGTGACCACAGACTGTCTTCTCACAGAGTTGCTCTCAGGACTGACTGTTGGGTAACACACTTTGAGAAACACTGTGACAAACCCAGAGTGCCCAGGTTTTCAATAAGGCATTTGACAAGCTCCCTCATGATATCTCTGTGTTCGAGAGCGAGAAACGTGGTATATAATCTTGTTATCGCATGGACTTCTAACTACTCTAGAGCCAATTAAGAGAATGATGGCAGGGTCTACAGTGGGGTGCTCTGGGGCTCCCTGTTTGTCCAACAGTTGAATGAAGACCTCTCACCCATGTAAATATTTTCAGTCAGTGCAAGCCATGGGCTGTGAATGCTCTGGGTGACCAAGGTCTCAGCAAGCTTGTCACATGGTGTGGGGACTCACCTGCCCTGAAAACCCTCAGCTGGTGTCCTGTGGGGCGGCCCTTCTGGGAAGGAGGTTCAGAACATGCTCTGCCCTGCGTGGGTGGCTGGCTGGCTGCTGAGGGGCCTAAGTCTTTGTGCTTTTAAAGCTTTTTGCTTAGGAGAAATAATGCTAAAAGATGAGCTAAGCTTCAGAATCACTTCAGTTACAACCGGGATTTTTCTCCAGGCCCAAATGTCAGTGTTCTCACTGGCAACATCATCTCCCAGCTCCAGCAGTGGACTGCACTATTTCAGCCAGACGACAAGTTCCCACAGACTGAGTGTCACCATCACTTAACCTGTCGATAAAAGCACATTCTTCACCAGACTTTCTGTTGGGCACAGCGACGCACAGTCCCTACGCAGAACTCGTTGCTGTCTCTGGGATCACTGGCTGAGGCACCCACCCTCAGTGTCTTCCCACCTGCTCCCTGCCTGGCACAGCTCCCACCCTGCCGGGCAGCAGCAGCACCAGCAGCAGGGACTCCGCAGGGTGAGCCCATCAGGGCTGCCCGCTCTTCCTGCAGATGAGAGGAGTCAAGTGGCTCCCTTCTGCTCCCTCAGGGAAGCGGTTTCAGGCAAAGACTCCTTTCCAAACAAGACAGAGTCTTGCCAGGAGAAGGCCTTTGACCTGGTCCTTCCTGGTCAGGGAGGGTGCAGCGATCTGGGGCCATGAAATGGCCAGTCTTGGGACAAAACGGCTTCTTGCTGCTGATGGCCAAGCAGAAAGAGGGAAACACTGCAGATGACTTTGGGCAGCTGAAAGCGCTGGGGAGACCCTGCGTCCAGCTCCCTCGCTTAGGGAGGCCGAGGAGCTCTGCTCTGCACCCACCCGCCCAGCGTGACTGTGGCCGCAGCCAATGAGCCCAGGCTGGGGTCTTCGTCACAACCACACCCGCCCAGTCTACCTGCCTGAAACCCAGCAGGCAGCCTGCACGCTGCAGGCAAGGGCTCCACCCCAGGTGGCGGTAAGGAGGGTATCCCCAGGGTGTCTCCAGGGTCCCCAAGCAGGCCCTGCCCCTCAGGCCGCGGGTAGGAGCGAGCACTGCGGCAGCCTCCCGCGCTGACCTTCCCTCGTCGCCTGTGCCAACGCCCCGTTAAAACTCTCCTCCTCAGCCCCATTCTACGGAGCCCGCCCGTTCCCTCTGTGCCGACTGACAGGCGACACGGTTGCCTCCGCACAGCTGCCCTGCGAACCGCACCAGCGGAGGCTCGGGTACTTTCTGAACAGCAGCGTCGATCCAGTAAGCACCGTGAGCATTGCCGTATTTCGTAGACTCCAGGTAAGGGAGAGTGGACTTAGGACAGCAGAGACAGCAAGGCGGCCGGCGCCCGGGGAGTGCAGGGCTGACGAGGCCCGGCCCGAGAGAGGGACAAGACGCGAGGGCGCCCCCGCGCCCCGTCCCCCGCGGCCTGTCCCCCGCGTCCCCAGGCTGCGCCCCGCTCCAGCAGGAGCCCTGCTCGCGCTCCGCGCCTGCCGTCGCGGCAGCCCTCCGTCGTCGGTCTCTGAGTCGCTCCTCTCCCAGCCTTTAAATGGTTTATTTCGTGTCGACTCCAGGGGCCTCCTGGCGCTGTTGCCACTCTCCGCACTACGGAACAGGGTCCGGGCCGCCGGGAGCCGCACTCGCGCGCCGCACACGTCCCCAAACCAGGACAACTCCCCTTGACTGGGAAAGTGCTTGCGTATTTTCCACCTCCTTTTCCTTTTCCTCTTCCTCTTCCTCACTGGTCACATCCCCGCAGCTTGATTTCCGACACGCTGCGGGTCCCGAGAGCACATCCGCGCGCCTCTGCCGGCGGCGTCTCCTCCCGCGCCGCGCGGTTTGGAGGTCGAGGCTCGGGCGCCTGCGGAGCCTACTCGGATCTGCAGCTGCGGAAACGCGGCCCCCCAGCTGCGACAGGCCGCCAGGGGTCGGAGGGCCATAGAGTGCGACCCACATTTGTAGATTTTCCAGTATCCACCTTAAAACAGTAAAAGGAAAGACATGAGATTGTGTTTTCTTTTTTTCCAAAACATCACAGACTGATAGATTGATTTTAATAATATACCCTATGTAATCCAATGTATCCAAAATATTTTCATTTAAACAATATGAACAATTAATTAGATAATTAGATTAATTAGATATTTTACTTGTTTGTGAATACTAAGTTTTCAAAACCCAGTGAGAATTTTATACTTACAGCATGTTATAGTACAGAGTGCGAGAAATGACCACTTACAGACCAAATTGAGCCGAATTATGAATCTTTATTAGCTGGCCAGCGACCACCCCTGCCCTGTCAGAGTACAGGTACAGAGAATGGTGGTTAGCCGAAAAAGCAAGGGGGTCTTATACTATTCTAAGATGGGCTACATGACATGAGGCACAGGGAAATGGGACAAATTACATCATACATTCCAT
>CAUYSK010042873.1:0-20988 GCA_963575035.1 Avahi laniger
CCTACATCAGTTTGTATGGCCGGAAGAGATTAGAGTATCTGAAAGGTACAAGAGGGAGGTGGGCTGCTCAGGATAGTCTAGAAACATTCACATTTCTGACTTCTAGGTAAAAGAGAAAGAAAAGGAGAGAGACAGTGATGCTCTAAGGGAGTGCATCTGGCCACCTCGTTTCTGCAGACATGTGGCAGGAAGAGTCCCAGAGGAAGAGAATGCACAAGGCCCAATCTGTGTGTACAGTGACATTAACCTGGTACGGGGACTCCACCTGCTCAGGGGCCAACAGCATATCCTTGACCTGAGCATCAGGTAGAGTGGATTCAGTGGTTTGCATCCAGGAATCTGACAAGTGGAGAATCAGGGATGCTGCTCTCATTTCAGAATTGCTTGCTTATTTTCCCAGGTGGCAGAGCTGAGAGGCATGGATAGGCCAGGCCAGGTACGGTGGAACTGGGAGGATGAGGGAAAAGAGGACTAATGTTATCACTCTCAACTTGGCAGTGCTGACATTTTAGATGTGATCATTCTTTGCTGTGAGGAGCTATCCTGTGCATTGCAGGGCATTTAATGGCACCCCTGGCCTCTGCCCACTAGATGCCAGCAGCATCCCAGCCCTCAGCTTTTGACAATAAAACTGTCTCCAAACATTGCTGAATGTGCCCTATGGAGCATTGGTTGATAATAAATTTAGCCTAATCATGCCTGGCAAAGTTCCCTAGTGAGAATGACTGGTAGATAATAATCCCAGAAGCAAAATGCTGTTAGACTTGTACAGTATTTTTAATTCGTAAATGTACGTGTTTATGCTAAATAACATAGATAGACATGTAATAGACATGTATATAGTTCATTGCGTAGTATATATTTGAGGTTTCTCAATCAAGTTAAAAGAATCACTTCAGAGGAGATATCTGAATTGGTAGGCAAGTTCTAGGTCAGAGCCTTGCCATCCTAGGTCCTGCTTGGGCATGAAATACAATGGGAACCTGCATATTTGGTCCTTCACATGCGATAGCCATATTTACTCGACTCATCATGTGCAAAATGGTACCTGCAGAGGGACCAGCTGCTTGGGTGTGTTTCAGTGCCCACCGGTTCCTGAGCATGTTTCTTTAAGCGATATGCCTGTCTTGATTCTCATCAGGAGCATCATGATTTTCTAAGTTTTAAATGGGTAGAAGTTAAAGTCTCCCTTTTAAGCGTGAACACTCAATTCACTCATCTTGCATCTTCGGGAAACTCAGTTACGGCTAATAAATGTATCAGGCTGGTGCTTTATGATTGCATATTTCCTGTCTAGATTTTTTTTTTTTTGACAGATTCAGATAAAAGGTCCCTCAGAGGAGAGATTTATTGGCTTGCTGCGGCTGTCCCTTCCTTATCGCCTCATGTCACTGCCTTGGAGCTAACTGTTGGCCACCTGCGCCGCTTCTGCTGTGGGAAAGGCTCGGCCCTTCCAGCCTCCTGTTCATACTTCTTCCACATTCAGGCTTGAATGGAACTGGACATCTTACAGCAGCCAAACCAGAGGCTTTTGGGGTGTTTATCCCATGATGACAGGAATTCATTTCTTCGTGGCTATTTAATTTCTGTTGTGTTATTCTTGGGAAGGCCAAAGACACACAGTTTGGAGAAACTGCAGATTGACGTGATCGCACAGTGGGTTGGTCAAGAATGAGCATGAAAGCAGCATGAGGTATCGGGTTCATGATCGGAGCTCCAGAATCCATAGTCTCCTGCCTCTCCCTCAGCCTGCACCCCCCAGAGCTTTGTCCTGAGCCCCCAGACTGTCATGCTTTTGGTCACAAGTAATGAAAGCCATAAAACATGGAAACAGTCACTCTCGAAGCATCTTATTGATAGGTATTTTTCCTGGATTCTAGATTCTTGATTGGTCTCTATTCTGGCTTCTGGTAATAGCCCTGTTGTCCTTGATGGGAACAAAACACTGTCCCATTGGGAGGGACCAGGCTGAATTGTATTAAGCGGTATCTACCAGCTTGGAGGAAAATTCTCATCTAGCCTGGAGAAGAGGTTCTTCTGGAAAACTACACCGAACTATGTAAAATTCAATCCTAAAATTTTACTGTTTTGAAAATGTGCCTTCATTATGCCTGGGCACATAATAGATTTGAAAAGATGGATACAGATGGTTGGGTGGAGAAAGGTGAGGTGGGAGACAATAAAAATATTGCCTCTTCATTTTACCAGCAGCTAACTGAAATTTAGTCTTTCCTTTAACTACTAATGTTGGCAAAAAACCATACTAGTAATAGCTGTACGTGTGACATTGTCTTCAATAGAAATCATAGTTTGTTTTTTTTTTTAACAGACTTTGTTTTGTAGAGTTTTAGGTTCACAGCAAAATTAAGCAGAAGGCACAGAGATTCCCCATCTCACAGGTCACGAAACTGTCTCTAAAGATCTGGTGGAGGTACACATGGGGCTGGAACTGGATTCTGGAACCCCCGACCGCAGTAGCTGAACAGAGCATTGCTAGCCACACAGCCTGGATTTGGAAGTCCAGTGACATATTGTGGTGGATGTACAAAGTTTTTTATGAAACTTCCTGTTTTCAGTTATTTTTTCTCTCATTAGTTAAAGTCCAAGTATGCCATTAGGTAAAGTGTAGATGTATATTTCTCAACTCAACTCTATACTTTTTGTAGTGAGTGGAAATTCTTTCTAGATTCTAGGATTAGATTATAGATTTTTGTTTGTTTTTGCCTTCATTTTGCTGCTTTTGCTGTGTGTATTCATAGATGTTTTAGAGGGAACTTTTAAAAATTTGCTTTAGGCATTGCTAGAAAATTCTCTTTTACTTTAATAAGTAAAGACTCTTTGGATTATTCATTATCTATGTTAAGTTGTGTGTCTTTTAGATTTGTCATTGAGAACCTTAGAGCTATCTAACGTAGCTAAGATTTTTGACATGTTTAGAAAAATCTTCACGGATAAGTTTATAATTATTCCCTCAGAACTTGGTGGCAATACTGTCAACATTGTAAATATAAAGGTAATAGATGAAAACGTATAAAAGAATTTGACTATCACACTTTCTAGCATTTTATTTTTGTTTGGCATTTCTTTGACAAGTAAGGAACAGGGATAACTTTTTTTCGAATTTGAAGGGGACAAAAATGACTTTAAAAAAATCTTCCTTCCCATCCTTTTTCCCTCATCCATTCAGCAGACACCCAGTGCTGCTCTGGCCAATGCGCTGTGCTAGGTCCCGGGGAGGTGTAACCCCTGAATCTGCGTCAGTGGGGCAAAGTCTTCAGGAACACAAAGGACGGAGCAATGAGCCCCTCTGGTGATGTCAGAGGAGCTGCACAGAAGTCCTGTTTGGAACTGGGCCATCAGGGTTGTATAGGAGTTTGACAAAGGGGTAGAAATGGGTCAAGGGCAGGATGCTCAAGGCAGGGGTCAGCACCCACCAAGGCAACGACTGAGGACGGGAAGATGTCTTTCCAGGCCAGGGGCGTCCTTGCCATGGTGTGGTGGGAGAGGAGGCTGCACAGGAAAGTGGGGTGGGGTGGATGGGGGTGCAAATGTGGAGAGCACTTTAGGCCCTGGGGAGGAGGCGAGGGCTGCTGTTATGCAGGGTATGATCTGATCAGATTTTCTTTTGGACAGTAGCTCTGGCAGTTGTGTGACAGACAGATGTGGGAAAAGTCTGATAGAAGAAAGCTGCAGAAGTCCAGGTGAGAGATTGGGAAGGTCTGAATTTAGTGAGGCGTCGAGTGGTGAGGAGGAGGGGCCTCACTGGGGTACAGGTGGGAGGGAGAGGGGAGAGGCCTTTGTGACGGCTTCAGGTGAGAAAAGATGGGGGGATCAGGTGGAGGTGACTTGGGGGCATGTAGTGAGGGCCCCACTGAGCGCAGTAGGGAATACAGGGGACCACAGAGAACACAAGCCTCACTGGTGAAGATTATGGGATGGCTGGCTCTGTGCTATTCCTTGCAGACCTACAGCCTGACTTCCTGTTTGTGCAATCGATGCCTCCCCGTGATCACCCCGCGATGTGCTGCCTGCAGGAGGGTGGCAGGATGTTCTGGGCACTCTCTTCATTTGCTTCCAAAGGCACATGGCACTCTCCGCTTTCCTGCGTGTGCGCACTTGTCCAGGGGCTTTGCTGTGAAGCTGAACTTCCGAGTTTGTGTTGTTTGCAGATGGCCTGGAAACCTAGCTTAGTAGGTCTTCCAAAATGCAACCAAATGTTTTAAATTAAAACCAGTTCTCCTAGTTTTGGGATGTTGGAGTTTTTCCCATGTGGTCTGCAATGCCCCTACACGGAGACACTCTGCAAGTGCAGTCGTTGCTCCGAGAAGGGACTTGGAGCTCCTGCAGGGGTTCTCAGGAGAGTTCCGGTAAAGCCGGCCACGGCTGGGCTGAGAGGAGGTGGATAGAAGTGGCCAGAGCAAGCCCTAACATGTCCAATCATAACCAGCAAAGAAATGGGGCATTTATTGGAGTACCACATCCAAAGGCAAAGTGAGGCAGGAAGCGGGGAAGGAGTGGGTGGCTGGATCTGGCTGGGCAGGCTCCCTGCCGTGGATGGCAGCCTCTTTAAGAGAAGGAGCAGTAGCTTATGAGTAGCTCAGGAGGTGTAGGTTCACTGAGGCTGTTGAAGTGGAGTTTATTTTTCAATACAACACAATATTTGATTCTTTTATGGCCAGCCACAATGAAAAATAACAGGTTTTCATTAGACAAAAACACCGTAAAAGTATAGAAATATGCACTAAAGGGAAGGTGTGTAGCCTTTGAGGAACCACTAACAGGTTGGAGGGAGGAGTGATTCCAATTAAATTGTAGCCACTGGGAAAACAAAGCAAAAGAGTTTATAATCAAAAGCAGAAGCAGTGATTCTCTACAATTGCAACTTCTACAACAAAAGAAAGTATGCATCACTCTGCTGAAAAGCCGGGGACTCCAGGAGGAAAGGCAGGGGTTTCAACAGCACTGTTTGGTGAGGGCAGCGGGAGGGAGGCCAACACCCACACGGGGAACTTCCTCCGTTCCTAAGGCAACGCAGGCATGCAGCTTCGGTGGTCCAGTATTGAAACGCAACACATGGGTTCTGCACCCAGGACCGCCTCCGTGTGAACCAGGCCACACGGCTCTGCCCTTACTGATCATTGTCACTTAACTTCTCTGAGCCTCTGTTTACTCCTCTGTTCAAAGAGCTTAATAGTCCCCAACTTAAAAATGAGATTGCTGAAAATATTAAAAGAGATAATGTATATTAAGTCCTTGGCAAATTGTGTGTACTCAAAAGACTATTATTACAATTATAAAAGCCTTATTATATACTTGTGAATAGATGCTGCAAATTAACCTCTGAAATATTATTCAGTTTGCCTATCTAGAAAATAGCCGTAATGATGATTAAATTAACAGTTGAATACAGTTAATTTCACTATATTAGATTTCATACCAGCAGGACATATTGTAAAAATACTTTCTCATCTGTGAATAATATTTTGATGCTCTCTGTCTATTGAAAATGGTGTCTAACAGAGAGCACACACAGCAATGAAGGTGCATTTTTCTGGTTAATTTTATCTCCGGGATCCCTCTCATGATACTCTCTTTCTCATTTATCAATTTAGGTGTGTGTATATATCGGCTCCTATATACCAGGACTTGGGCTAGGAGATCTCTGTGCACAATAATGTTCTTGGCAATTCCTGGTGTGTGAGTACCGTTAGCTCTGCTTTCAAGAGATTGGAATGTGACGGCTCAGATAAACACAGAGCAGCTCAGAATATGTTCAGAGATGAAGGATGTCATCCTTGTCCTCGCAGAGCCCACTACCTTCCTGAAAATAACACGAGAGAATCCTTGTTTGAGCCCAAAGTGGTGGCATTTAGGGCAACAATGGCATTGTCCTCTATGCACAGACCCTTCGGAGGCCAAGCCTGACATGCGAGCCAATCTCTGGTCTCAGCAGTTAAGAGCTTCCTCTGCCCCCGCAAGGCTGTCCTTTACGGACAGATAAGCACTTCAGCGAAAGTAATGGGGTTAGCGAATTTACAGCAGTCTTCTCGCCTAAAATAAGCTATTTAATTGCCTGCTCTTGAAACTGAATCTACTTAGGGGAGATAATGACTCCACACTGCCTACAGAGTATGCTCAGAGTTATCTGAATGCCCTCAAATTTGGATTGTAGCAAATTTTCAAGGCAGACTCTGGCTTGCAAGGCTTTGAAAAATTCAGTCTTGGTAGAACTTGGCACTCTTTCTGTCTGAAACATTCTTATTTTTATGATTTAGCTCTAGGACGAAACCGTTACCTGATTCATGAGTCTATTAAGTATCTTTAACTCAAAAATATCTGTAGTTCACTCCACCCACCCTACCACCTAATGTAATCGCAAATAGAGAAGCTATAAAACATTTGTAGTGGAAAATTTCACTCCACAGGGTCCAATTTCTTTATAAGTGGTGGTTAACTCCGCCAAAATTGCCCACTGGCAGCTGCTACTTCTCCAAAGACTGATTGCTCTGTCCCAAGCTGCAGCCCAGACACCGGGGAATTTGTGCACGTTCACAGAGCAGCTCAAATCATTGCCCAAACTCATTGTCAGTGTCAACAGAGTCAAACATTAACCCCAGGTGAGTGTTCCCTGACTTTCCTGCACACCACTCTCTCAGGCAAACACAAAGGCAGTCTTCGCCTGCCCTAGTCGTTGGCTTTGTTAGAGCCAGAAGTGGCAGAGCTGAGACGAGCCCCTGGTGATTGGCATCAGACATAGACCTGCCAGAGAGAAGGATAGACGGGGAAGGAAAGGGAGAGTGGGAGGCAGAAGGGCCACGAGGGTCCAATTCTGGGTGTCAGTTTTCAGTGGACAGTTGAGAGGGGGGCACAGAGAGAAAAGCTTTGGAGCAGCCGCTGGATACGAGAGAGAGCAGGTGCAGTGCTGTGGGGCAAGGGGAATTTTCCATATGGCAGTGGGATGTCAGATTAATTGTATGTACCTTGATTTCCTTCACAAAACACCGGTAAAGCTTAGAATTGATTTTAATTATTTTTTTGTTTCTGGGCTGCATGTATTCAAATGAAAAAAGTGTGCAGAGCCAAGATTACTTGATGTGTTAGCTACGTATTGCTGCGTAACGAATGACTCCAAAAGTTAGCCAGCTTGAAACAACATATTTATTATCTCACAGTTTCTGTGGGTCAGATTCTGGGCACAGCTTAACTGGGTCCTTAAGCTTAGGAATGTCTTGAGGCTGCCGGCAGGAGTGCTGGGGCTGCAGTCCTCTCAGGGTTAGCCGGCAGGGTGCCCTTCCGAGCTCACTCACGTGGTTGATGGTAGGAATCTGTTCCTCGCAGGACATTGGGACGAGGGCCTCTGTTTGTCCCTGGCTGTGGCCTGGAGGTCACACACAGTGCCTTGCCACAGGAGACTCTCCGTAGGGCAGCACAATGTGGCAACTGGCTTCCCCGAAGTGAGTGCGGGGGGGTGGAAAGTGCTAGCAAGATGAAAGCACAGCTTATCTCGGAAATGACTTCCGATTGCTTCTGCTGTATCCTGTTCCTGAGATGCAAGCTCCAAGTGCAGCTTGTACTCCAGGGGAGGGTATCACACAAGGCTCTGGCTACTGGGAGGCGGGGTCCTTTCGGGGCCATCTCAGAAGGCCGCCTGCCACACTTGCCGTCCCCAGTGAGGTTTATGTTTTGTAGACTTTTCTGAGTAGTTGATGAAGAACTGATTCTCATCAGGGCATGAACCCCCATGAAAGAAGCCTGGTTTCAGTTCCTCTGAACACTCTTGAGAAGCTAATGCCGTCTCTTAGTTACTGTTTTTGAGATGCGTCCCCATCATTATGATTGCTTCTTAAACATTTTTCAAATTGAAGCCGGGAGGAGAGCTTAGATTTTTGAGGGCTGACTACAGCATACCTCATATGTATACAGCATTCAGTATACACTATACTATATGTCTTTTAATACTTGTGACAACCCTATGAGGCAGCTATCACCAGCATCATTTTCCAGATGGGGAAACTGAGGCTCAGAGGTAAAACTTCCTGCTTAATGTTACTCAGTAAGTGGCAGACCTAAGATTTTAACGCTTTCCTCTCTTCTCCAAAGCCTATGTTCCTGCCACTGCACTTAGAAGCAAAAGCTTTGATGGATGTCAGGGAATTCTTTTTTTTTTTCTTTTCTTTTTTTGATAGAGTCTTGCTCTGTTGCCCAGGCTAGAGTGCAGTGGCGTCAGCCTAGCTCACAGCAACCTCAAACTCCTGGGCTTAAGCAATCCTTCTGCCTCTGCCTCCCGAGTAGGTGGGACTACAGGTGCTCACCACCATGCCTGGCTGATTTTTTTAATTTTTAGTAGAGACGGGGTTTAGTTCTTGCTCAGGCTGGTCTGGAAATCCTGAGCTCAAGTGATCCTCCTGCCTCAGCCTCCCAGAGTGCTAGGATTACAGGCGTGAGCCACCGCACCCGGCCTGATGTCAGGGAATGCTATCCTAGCTATAGCAGTAGATAAAAGTCTCCTAATGGATCCTAGGAATTTTCTCAACCTCAGGTAAAAACCCAAACGTTTCTGCTATTCCTAGACAGTGGGCTTTCTGCTCTGACATAGAGCTGAAACTCTCAACTCCGAAAACTGAAAATGCGTGAAATAGCTTACTCACCACATGGCAGTGGTTTAGTGCAGCGGTCTCCAACCTTTTTGGCACCAGGGACCTATCTCACAGAAGACAATTTTGCCAGGGATGGGGCAGGGGGATGGAGCAGGCCGAACTCAGGCAGCGATGCCAGCGATGGGGAGTGGCTATAAATACAGATGAAGATTTGCTTCCTCACCACTGCCCGCCTCCTGCTGTGAGGCTTGGTTCCTGGAGGACAAGTTTTCCATGGATGGGGGCAGGGGTGTGGCTGGGAGGCTAGTGGTTAGAAGAGGGGCAGGCAGTGCTCAGGTGGTGATGCACGGCAAGGTTCCTAACAGGCCATGCACTGGTACCAGGCTGGGCTGTGGCCCAGGGGTTGGAGACCACAGGTTTAGGAGAAGGACCAGAAGCTTTGGAATTAGACAGACCTGGGGTATTCAAATACTGCTTGCAATCACAGGCAATTTGCCTAATCTCTCTGATTCTGATTCCTTACTATGGAATGAAATTATTGTGGGGATGGGCTTATGGTTACAGAACTCAGGGCTCAGCACACAGAAAGGCCTGAATACATGATCCTCTTTCTTTCTTTCTCTGTCTCTCTCTCCCCTCAGCCCCCTTACCCCTCATCTCTCTCTGAGGTTCCAATTCTCGCTCAGTTAATGCATGTGTGCATGTGTGTGTGTGGGTATGTGTCTCTGTTTCTCTCTCTCTCTGTGTTTTGTTTGTTTGTTTCTTCGTTAACCTTTTCTGGCCAAAGACAAACCAGTGTCCTAGGCACGTCAATGTATTTGCCAATGGAAGCAAGTTCTTGGTGCATGTCAGGGCCCCCATGGTACATTTGTTTTGTGTAAAGTGGAGCCATCAGCCCATCTCACAGAGATTGTCGCCTGGTACTCACTGTTTGTCTCCAGCTTCTGTGGGAGACGCAGAAGAGAAGCAGTGTCTTCTGCTGGTGGGGACTTCCGTAGGGCGCTTGGGACATAGGTCCAGCCTCAGACAAATGTTTGCTCTCAAATTAATCAGTAGTTCACTCCTCCTCCCTTGGAGAGGAAGTGAGACGAGAGAGTATCCAAGGGAGGCGATTAATCCTGTTCCTCCGTGTGGAGCCATGGAGCTGAGGACAGGAGGTTGCCCTCCCGGCTGACACCAGGTGTGTGCCAGCCTGCCCTCGGCTATGCTGTCTTGCGTCCTTCTGCATTCTTAGCCTCTCTCTTCCCCTCCCTGCTCTTCACCTGGTCTCGCGCAGTCGCACAGGGAGAGTTAATGCCGGCTCCAGGAGGAAGGGGAACGTGCTTACTGACCTTGACTATGTGACAATAGCCCAGAGTCAAACCTCTGGCCAAAGTGTCCTCCCCGCAGTTCTGCCGAGGTTAAGTGATGCCCTTCCCCATCCTGCCTGCATCGTCTGGTCTCCAGGTGTCCCACATGGAGACACAATGCAGATCTTTTGTCTTAGAATGTTCCTATTTTGCCCTCTCCCCAGCTGACACGATCTATGTAATATCAATCCTCCTCTGTTCTTTTGGTGCTGGACGTAGAGAAGGGACCCATGAGTCATGATACTTAGTGTGTGAGATGCTCAGTGCTGACAGGGAGAAGGCACACATGGCCAAGGTGAGGTGAAGGTCACTGTGGTTGGCAGATATCTCCCATTTCTCTTCATAATATTTTCTCTACCACTGTCTTAGGATGTGGTTGTTAAGTATGGGGAAGGGAGCTGAAAATGGGAGTAGATCATGACATGTTGTGATGAGAGGAGAGTGTCCTCTTATTTTTTTTATTTTTAAATTTTTTTTAAATAGCAGTGCTCAGAATGTCTGGATGCTTAGTCTTGGGCTTCCCTGGGGGCCAGCCAGAAACCAGGCATCAATAAAATGTACTTTGATTTGGTGAGTTACTCTATTCTTGGTCTTATTTTAAATTCCTCGAGGAACCACAAAGGGCCACGCCGACTTGAGAACACTGACTTCACCTCCATCTTTGATTGCTAGGTTCTTGTGACCGATGTGGCCTTCCTGGTGTGTGGCTCTACTCCCTTTTGAGAAATTCGACACCTCTCCCATTACTCACCCCCGACACTGCACAGAAATCTCTTCTCATCACCTCTTCCCCAGAAACTGCTCTGTGTGTCTGGAATTTGGTCACCGAGTTTGTCGTCTTACTGCTGCTCTGACTGTTCCTTCTCTGTCACCTTCATTAGGTCTTGTTCTGCCCATGCCTTAACATTTTCATTCCTTAGGAGCTAAGGGCGACCACTTTCTCTTTTCATTCACTTTCTCTTTGGGCTGAAAAGCTCATTGACTCTCATGGTTTTAACCACTATCACATGATAAAGCCTCACGAGCCATTAGAACTTTCTCTGGAGCTCCAAAGTCTATGTACATTAAATGCATTCCTCCAGTGTTCCAAAAGCTCCTTAAACTCAACCTATCTAAAGCTAAATTAATTCCCTCCCTTGTTTTCCCCATGTACGTGGAGACCTGGCCATTCCCCTGGATTGCAAAGCTGACTCTCATCGGTCATCCCACATCCAGACAATCAAGCCGTCCTGTGGTTTTATCTCCTAAGTGGTAAAATTATACCTCATTTCACGTGTCCTTTTCTGTCTGACCTGGCCTGGACCCTCATCTCTTCTCACCTGGGCCACTTTGTCTGTTAGCTTGCGGGTCTCCCTGCCTCCACTCTGTGCCTTCCCTTGAGTCTCTTCAGCCACCAGATGGTCTCTATGCAATAAAAACATGACCATGACAGGCTTTTCTTTCCACACAGGCATCACAATAGGATCTAACTCCTTGCCACGGTCTACAGGTCACCGTGCTCTGGCCCTGCCTACCTGCCCCTCGCCTCCCCTCATGAGGCCCTCCCACGCCCCCCAGCACAGCTCAGACATTATGGGATTTGTATAGAACGACCTCTGCACACGCTGCTCCTTTTGCTGGAAATTCCCTTTATTCTCATGTCCATCCGACAAATGGTTGTTTGTTCAAAACTCAGCTTGGACATCATCCCCAGTAAAGCCTTCACTGAAATCTCCTTAGAAAGTCACATCTTATCTAGGCACATACATGCATCTGTACTGTCCTATCTGTTACGTATGTTTTCCTCTCTTCCAAGACTGTGAGATGCTTGTGTTTTTCATCTCAGAATCTCCAGCAACCATCACAATGTCTTATAAGGGGTATTTGTCTAATAAAAGTTTGTTGATTTGAACTCAATATGCATGCCTTATTGTGTTTTCCCCATAGGGCCTTTTACATCTAAAGTGATGTAGTTGTATGGTAAAATTTGCTGTCACGTATCGGGTTACCTGGGATCCAGGTATCAGTGATGGATGCTACACAAGGAGGGCTTCAGTCTGAGGCTTGGGTCAAGCCCTGGAGGAAAGCCCACAGCCTCACATCCTGCCTGACACATTTCAGACTCTTGGTAAATCCTTATTGAATGAATGAAACTCTCTGGGCCTCGGCTTCCTCCAGAGTAAAGGGAGGGATAAGACCAGATTGTATCTGAGCCTTCTTTCTGCTCCTGCATTTTATGACTTTGATTTAATTCCCGTCACAGATCAACTCAGAAAGAATGGTACAACTGCTTGTCATCAGGGAAATGGCTCTATCCATGAATGGACATTCTCAGATAAGGTTTCTAGCTTAAAAAAAAAAACCTTTACCATTATTGTTTTTGCTTACAAAGTAATGCATGCTTGTGATGTACCCTGACACGTTTGGTGTATAATCTTTCAGCTATTTTCCTCTGCATATACCAATACACAATATCTGATTTTTTTTTTTGTCATTGATTACTTTTTAGGAAAACTGATCAATGTATCGTGGCATCTTCCAGAGACAAATTTCTTTATGGAAAAAGACAGTGAAATTCTCTGGTGGCTGTTGCCAGTGGCTTCAGTTAAAAACAGAAATAATACTCCCCTCTTTCTGCCACACGCTTGGCCAGAAAGCTGGTCTCGTCCTCCGAGGGAGGGGGAGCCCTGGAATTTTGCTTAAAATGCGGATTCCCATCTCACGTCCCATGCAGTTCCTGGCCATCTCTTGGAAGTTCTGTTCACTTTTAGGCCCTGGAATGCCTTCTTTGGCTTCTTTCAGCTGCTGCCACATGAAACGAACTAACTTTTGGCATCCACTGGAAATGCCATGGGTGGGCGCCAGGAAGCCCACAGATCCAAGACTGGTGTTTCCCTCCCTGCATGGGGGAAGGAGCTTCTGTGCCCCTGGCTTTGAGGGTGTGGCTGTCCCAGAGGCAGCCCAGCCAAGTAGCCTGGAAACCCCCCCCTCTGACCCCCAAGTCTCCCTCTGGGGGCTGCCTGATATGCAGCCAGCATCCACTCAGCATAATGTGCCTTACCTGCCAATGTGCTTTGAGGGATACTGTTAGCATTAAATTTGCCATTTACATTTTCATGTTTGACATAATTGAGGAATGAATGCTCTTATGAAAATTAAACTTGTGGTTCTCCTGGGCTGCTGTAACCCTGTTAAAATGTAATGTGATTTTTGATGCTTCTTCTTGAGGTTTTTATTAAATAGAGTATCAGGATGACTAATTCCCCGGCCTAAATGCAGGCTGGGAAGCAGCATTATTGATAGGGCTGTGTCCAAATGGTTCTCCGTGCTCAGCCTCTAATGGCCTAATAGTGCATTATACTTGAATCACAAATACTGGGGGTTGTAGTGCTTATTGCCATTAGTGAAAACACCTGGAAGCTCCATTCATCAAGTTTACATCCAACGGGGCCCATTTGTTTATTAGGCTGTCAGTAAACATCTTTATTTGGTCCGAGTTCAGCCACATTTGGCCACACTGCAGAGGGCTCAAATCCAGCTGGGGTTTTCTTGTAGTTTCTCCTTATTAGTTTTCTTGTTAAGAAGAAGAAGAAGAAAAAAGCAAGCTAATGAAAAGTTGGGGGCGGCTTTATAAAGAACACATTTTGCCTCACGTAATCTGTGGCAACGGTGGCAAAGATCAGGGAGGCCTCCTGGACAGGGCTCTGGCGGCTCTTGCTTTCAGCAGCTGCCTCCTTCCAGCCGGTGCCAACACTGGCCACTCAGGTCCCCGAGGTCCCTCCCCAGGCTGTCTTCAGCCTGGCTCTGCAGCCTTCTGGGCATGGAGACACGGCCAGTGCTCCCTGGCCATAGCCTCTCCCAGCATGAAATCAAATTCCTCTTTCTTTTTGTGTCCAGAGAGCCTGACATTTCCCTTTCACAGACATTTCCGGACTTAGGCACTGCATCTCTTCTAGCGGCAGCCACTGTGGCAATATAATTGAGAATGCTTCGGGATGTCTTTTCTCTAAAAGCTGCGTTTTAAAAAAATATAAAATACAACAAACATCCTGCATTGGATGTAAGGCATAAATATGCAACTTAATGAATTTTTGTCATGTATAATGCCTGCATCATTCCACCCAGGTCAGGACGGAAAACTCACCATTAGCCAGGAATCCTTCCCCAAAGCCCCACAGGGTCACTTCTGCTGCAGGGTCCCTTCTGCTCCCTTCTCCTGGGATCCTCACTGCTCATCCCATACGAATGTGCCCGGAGGTCTGACTCTGTAAACCACCCAGGACTAGCCACGAGATCCATCCAAGAAACACCTTTGGACAGACTCCTAGCCTTTGCTTTCAGTCCTGGTTAGGGTGCACTGAGGAGTGGATGAGGGAGGGATGGGCAACACAGACCACACCAGGGGATGCATCCAAAATCTAACTGGCAGTGAAAGCTGGAGGCTGTAGACAGAGCTCTTCCCCGGATGGCTGCTGCCTTCCTGGGGCGCTGGTCTCGTGGGCAATTCAGATCATAATGCAAACGTTTCTATACCCCTAAGACCATACCGTGTGTCTCATGGAACGGTGCAGGGAAGGCTGAGTTTGCACCAGTGAAAAATTACTTAAGGAGAATTCCATAATTGCCACTCCAGAAGTGGTAAAAAATTTGTCAGAGGTGGGTCATAGGCCAGCCCTCAGTTAAAGTGTGTGCCCTCCTCTTGGGCAAGGCGTCGATACCGTCTTTGGATGGCTCACTGCGAAACTGCTCTTGTGCTCTTTTCGGGCCAAGTGGCTTCCCTGTTTGTGGGGGTCCAAGGTGGCTGAGGGAGGCAGGAGGTGGCAGGGCTCAGCCAGGGCCATGGGCCAGCCTCCAGGAAGAGGACGTTCTGTCCAGAGGAAGGTGCAGGTGGCTTGTGTCACATGGCAAGAGACCTCTGTTAGCAGTGTTTATGTTTCGAGTTTCTGGTGCCAGGAGGAGAGTCAGATAGAAGAAGCCATTCTCTTCTGGAAGCAGGAATTACCTGAGCATCTTTCTCACTCCCAAAGCCCTCAGATACCATTCTTTGTGGTTCTACCACTGGGGGTGTGGGTGGGGCAAAGACACCAGTACCTGCTGCTTTGAACCCCCTTCCTTGCAAGACAAGACGAGACATGAGTGTACCTTCACACCAGGCCCCATTTGTCAGAGTCCCTACTCCTGAGCATCACAAAGACCTGATCTTAGTAAAAACAAGACCTGGCCCTTTTTGTTGCTCTCCTCCCACACTGACTTAGGGATTCCCTTTTCATTTCCAGGGCTCTGCTTTCCAGTTTCACAGGGAAACATGAGTGGGCAGGGTACAGGCGGGAGGTGGCCCAGGTGGGTGCTCATAACTAAGCGTGGATCCCTACCCTGCCCTTTATGACATGGAGCAACTTTCACAAACGCTCTGGACCTCAGTTTCCTCCTCTGTACAATGGTGTTGTTGGCAACAGTGCCGGACGCCAGACTGACGGGCCTATTATGAGGAATAAGTGAGACAATGTGCGCAAAGTCTCAGCCTGAAACCCAGCATGCAGGGCAGCTGCTCAGTGAACATCAGCTCCCTGTCTGGTTTGCCTACTTCAAGCAAGATGTTTTCTGGAACCACATTGCCTTAGTAGGGACCGTAGTTCTAAGGGGAGGAGTTTACATAAAGATCAGAGAAATTCTGGGGTGTCCTTCAAGACTGTCCAGTTGATGGCCCCTTTAGGGAGGTGTCCAAGCAGGGTGAGCACTCTTGGGCCCTCCTCACTTGCTCAAGTGGTTTCTAATTCTCAGTAAAAGAAGCAGTGACTATGCTGGCCCAGGGCGCAGTCCCAGGGCACCTTGAGTGCCCCTCCTGGCCCCAGCAGCAGGACTGCTCTGCTCAGCTTCCCCATCTATCCTGTCCTGTCCTCTTGCACCTGGAGTCTTTCTTGGCTCGGATGCTGGCTGTGTCTCTGGGAGTCCCCTGAGTTCTCCCCCACACACCCCTTGACAGTCTCTCATGCCCTACTGCTCTGGCCTCCCATGGACAAGGCCCCTGCCCAGAGCACCTTCCCAGCACCCCTGGGGTAGCAGAGCCCCTCTGGGCCAGGGTGGGTGGGCCGCCTGCCTTCCTTGGCCATGCTGGGTTGGAGCCTTGCCGAGTCCCTGGCAGAAGTGAGGATGACGCTTCCTCCCCTGCCTCTCCTCTGTGGGCCCAGAAATCCCTTCTGGGTGTCCCCATTGTCTCAGCCCCAGGAGGGGTGGAGGAGCGCTGCTCCCAGTCCAGACAGCAGGGCAGCCCTCCTTTCCTCTTCAAGGAGGGGACGGTGTTGCAGAATTAGAGGACACAGACAGATGCTGGGCTTCCACGCTGCGACAGCTGAGGCTTTCCACTGCAAATGCGAGAGCTTGCTTTCCTTGCCCCCAGGATTAGGTCCAGATGCCTGGATTTGGGGGAGGGATGGAAGGAGGAGAAGAGATTAGAAGAAAAATAAAAATCTTAGGCGTTTCTGGGCTCCCTGAGAAAGCGTCAGAGGACATAAGAACAATGTTTGGGACCCAAGAGCAGAAAATGACCCATGTGCCCTTTTGTAGGCGGTGGTTAGAAATAGCGAAATCCCCAAAGGTTTCCATGTCCAGCATGTGCAGGGCCAGAAGGCTGTTGATAAAGGAGTTTCTAGGCAAAAGGGTTTGAGACAGCTCCACTGTGGCCCAGTGCAGCTTATGGATGGGACTAGGTTTTCCCCACGACTGAGGACAGTGTAGACGTGGCCAACTCAGAGAGCAAACCCAGGGAGGCCTCTGGCTTGGCATGAGGGTGACAGGGCAGCGAACCATGTAGCCTGAGAGCCCGAGGCCTGTCTGCTGATGCCCTTCCTGACCCCTGGCACCACGCAGGCCCCACTGCGCTGGAGACGCAGCCCTGGGGAAGGGGCTGGGCTGAGCCTCACATTGACACGGATTTATTTTCAGCCACTTAGCCTTACAGAATGGGACTCGTAACAGATGTCAGTGACAAAAAAATATAGACCACTGAGCTCACGGGCTGAGATTCTTACTCAATGCAGCAGTGTTTGGCAATAACCCCACAGAGCAGCAGCAGGTGGCCCACGAGGCAGCTGGACGAGGTGGGGCTCCCTCAAGGCCTGCTTGTCCGGGCAGCAGGACCTGCCTGCTCAGCCTTAGAGCCAGCAAGAGCTCACACCACCGCTGAACTACTAGCTTCTAAGACGGTGGATGCGTCTGACTGGGTGTATCAGCTCTGAATCAGCACGTGGGCACAGCTGGGTTTTCCTCACTGCAGACACACAGCCGACACAGAGTCCCAGGGAGAGAATGGCCCTGGCTGCAGAAAACATGCACCCTGTGTAATGTTCCCTCCGCCAGTCCTACTTCTCGGTGTATTTACTTTTACACAGGATTGAAAGCAAGATTGTTTGCCTTGCATGTCAGGCCAGGAGTTTGGGCACAGAGAAGGGAAACAAGCGGGTGGAGGTCACGGTCAGACCTGTGGTTTAGGGGTACCACTGGGGCAGCAGAGAGGGGTGCTAGGGCAGGGCAGTCACTGGGAGGCCTGCAATGGTCCAGGTAGGAGGTCACAGGGACCGGAGCTACCTGGACTAGATGCAGGGTGACAGAGGGAATGCAGGTTGGTGTTTGTTGGGGTGGTGGTTATTTTTTGGTTTGCCGTTCTGTTGCAAAGAACAGAAATCATTCAAGTGACCTGACAGAGAGTGTTCTGAGGACACCAGAGAGCCATGAAGAACCAGGGTCACAGCCCTCTGGCCATTGGAGAATGTCAAATGTGCTAATTCCTTGGAAGCAAGAACAGCACAGATAGCCAGAGAGGCAGTACTGTAGTCAAGATGGGCTAGGTGACAAACAGCCCCAAATCTCAGTGGCTTCATGTGAGAGGAGTTGATTTCTGGTCAGGTTACCTGTGCAGGGCAGGTTGGCAGGGAGCTGTGTTTGTCGTGGTTGTGGCTCCATCTCACCATAGGCCCCGGGACCTCTGAGGGGTGAGAAGGACACAAGCTAATCATGTTTTAGGAAAAGTAGCTTTATTTTAAGAATTTAATATTCTACCAAACAAAGATTTCTCAACACAGTTTATGCTGATTCCTGATTTCTACCACTCTATGCAGCTTTCATTCCAATAGACCATGGAACCTTGAAAACTCAAGAACCTTGAAAACAAGCCACATACAAGCAGACTGGCCAAAGGAGCACAGCTTAGTCATGTTCTCCACCCTTACAGCCAGGCCCCTGCAACCAGAAGGGAACAAAGGACATAACCTCTGTCTACATGGCCTGAGTTAACCAAGAAACAAAATTAATCAATTAATAGATTTAAATTAATTGATGATAAGATTGGTCAGTGCAAATTAATCAAAGAAAGAATACCCCAACAGAGAAACAAGCAAATAACACGCAAAGGCAATCCACAAAAAAACCAACGTGAATGGCCATACCCACATGAAAAGACTGCTAGAGTTCTCTAGGAATCACTGGGACACCAATTAAAATGAAACACACTGGACGTTAATATTCAAGATAATAAAGAGGTTTGCTTATTAAATGCCATTATTTCCCTGCCATAGATGTTATAATTACAACCATGTAATTTTCTGCCATATGTCAGCATAGCTTTGAGGATGCACAGGCTTTTGTTGGTGTGGCTCAGGACACACAGGCCTGCTTGGAGTTATGTTCTGCCACTTACCAGTTGTGTCACCTGAAATAAGTTACCTGATCTCTTCAAGCCTCAGTTTCTTCCTCTGGAAAATGGAGATGACCATTGCAGCCACCTCATAACAACATTGCAGGGATTGAATAAGAGAATGAACACTGAGGCACATAGCGAACACTGGGATACTATTTCTATTACCTGTTATTATTCTTATTATATTTTATTATAATCACGATCAGTCTGAGATTTCTTCCAGGAAGTGTGTCCCAAGTTCCAAACAACGAATTCACAAACCCTCTTTGAGAACAATTGATTTGCTGGCTGTTCTTGATACTCCCTGATATATCGTTGATGTTCTTTCTATTCCCCAAATTGTACTGAAGCGTCTCAAACTCTCAAATCCAAGGACTGGGAAAACAATCAACATGCCAGCATCTTATACACAGAGCACTTAAAAATGTCTCCAGAAAAAGTGAAAGGTAGGATGCAAATAGTAAAAATGTGAAAATGGTCATCTCTTATGTAAATGTGTGTTGAATGAATAGATGGGAGCTGTCAGAGCCCTGTCGTGGATTCTTCCCTCAGCGGGAGTCTCTGGGGCCCTCAGCTGACCAGTAGAAAGGCTTTTTCTACCATGCCCGTTTGGCAAATCTGTTTGCTATTTCATAAAAACTGGATATTGTCTTGATCTCTCCTCCCCTGTGGCTCATTTAAGCAGCCTTCCTATTCTCATTGCCTTCCAGTGCGGAGTTTGTGGTCACAGTTCTTGAGAAAGGAGGACACAAGGACTTTGGCATCACTAATGTGGATCATAAACCAAGAAAGGTGCGAGTCACGCCACGAAGGGTGGCAACAGAATCAGCTGCCATGAGAGTTTCCGGCTGAAGTAAACCAGACTTAAAAGCTGGGAAATGTTGATAGAGTCCCTGTAGTTGAGCATGACTGAATATTCAATGCTGCCAGACATAGGGACCCGCACTGTCCTGGAGGTCAGATCCTCCCCCTGACTTCACAAAGTGGAGGGGACAGGGGTGCCATGCACTAGAGCAGCACTCGAAGCACTTCCATGGAATTCTAGTCTGGTGTCAGGCTCCCAGGAAAGAAGGTTCTGGCACCAGAGTCATCTGAGAAAAAGGTGCCTAATCCAAGCCCTTTGTGGGCAGTGTCAATACACATTCATTCTGGAAAGACTCCAAGAAACCCCACCCTAAGGGTCCCTGTAGAAGTCTGCTTAACGTGGCACCTTCCCAACTGTATTTGATGCTAGAACCCCATTTTTGGTGTAAACTTATCAATATCCCGAGGGAGTACTGTTCCCTAGAATGTCTTTGGTTATTCAGTCTCTTCATCTGTGCAGAAAGAACTTTGGTATTATATTATCAGGCCTGGTTTCAACAGACATTAACTGAATCCCTACTGCGTGTCAGTCATTGAGTGGGGTTGGGGGGGTGGAACGAGAAAGTGAGCGGCTCCCTCTGGGGGAGCTCCTGGGAGTTGCAAGTACGGTGTAATGGTGGGTGGGGGGAGGGTAGCTGCTGTAATATGAACAGGTAGGCAGGCAGGGCACAGAGCATGGTTAAGAGGATGGCCTTTACCATCAGAACCTGCTGGGTTCAAATCCCAGCGCCTCTGCTTCACAGCTGTGAGCCACTGACTGACCCTCTCCAGGCCTCAGTGTCTTCGTCAGTGACATGAGGCTGATCTCCCTCAAGGGGATGATATTGCTCAGATGAGAACACGGACATGTGGCATTAAGGTGTCCAAAGAACCTCTAACAGGGTGATCTGGCCCTTCAGGGAGGTCGAGGAGGGCTTTTCCCAAGGGACGAAACAAGCCCAGCTGGAGAGAGGAGGGACGAGCACTCGAGGCAGAGGGCTCAGTGGTAAGACCCGGGCTGAGGAAGGCGGGTGTGGTGTGTGGGAGGAGCTGGCAGGTGAGAGAGCCCAGGCAGGACTGGGGGTGTCTTGGGTTTCTGCTCTGAGAGCCAGGGAAAGCCACACAAAGGTGTAAAGGCTTTGTTTTGTTTGAATATTATTACTATTGCAAGGTGCTTACAGGAGAATGGGGAGGGGGTGGCCGGAGGGCCTGGCATGGGCGAGCCAGGGAAGGCGTCTTGGAGGAGCTGGCCTCAAAGACGGAGCGTGAACGTGAGGAGGCCCTGAGAACAAGCCTTCCTGTCTCCACTGCAGACCACAGCGGCTCAGGCTTATTTTTCTGCCTGGGTTTAAGCTGCCTGCTCCCACAGAGGCAGCAATGTGCTGGGCAGTGGGGAATCACAGCTCACTGTCCTACGGAAAGGATGGCTGTGAGAGCACCACTTCCATGACAAGTCTCAGAGCCCAGGCTGGGCTGTTCCCTGAGGATCCTCACCACAGGGGAGGGCCACACAGCACGGAGCAGGGAG
>CAUYSK010042874.1:0-11402 GCA_963575035.1 Avahi laniger
CTCGACCTAGTTTGATTCCTTATCTTTGCAATTGTGAATTATGCTGCGATAACACATGTGAGTGCATGGGTCTTCTTGATATAATGGCTTCTTTTCCTTTGAGTAGACACCCAGTAATGGGATTGCTGGATCAAATGGTAGTTCTACTTTTAGCCCTTTGAGATATCTCCATACTGTTTTCCATAGAGGTTGTACTAATTTGCAGTCCCACCAACAGTGTATGAGTGTTCCTTTCTCTCTGTATCCACACCAACATTTATTGTTTTGGGACTTTTTGATAAAGGCCATTCTCACTGGAATTAAGTGATATGTCATTGTGGTTCGATTTGCATTTCCTTGATGATTAGAAATGTTGAACACTTTTTTCATGTGTTTATTGGCCATTAGTCTATCTTCTTTTGAAAAGTTTCTGTTCATGTCCTTTGCCCACTTTTTGATGGGGTTCTTTGATTTTTTTTCTTGCTGATTTTCCTGAGTTCTATATAGATTCCAGTTATCAGTCCTTTATTGGATGCGTAACGTGAATATTTTTTCCCATTTTGTAGGTTGTCTGTTTGCTCTCGTGATAGTTTCCTTGGCTGTGCAGAACCTTTTTAATTTGATCAGATCCCATTTATTTATTTTTGTTGTTGCCGTAATTGCCTTTGGGGTCTTTTTCATAAATTCTTTCCCTAGGCCAATGTCTATAAGAGTTTTTCCAAAATTTTCTTCTAGAATTCTTAAGGTTCTGCTTCTAATTCTTCACACCTTAGGTTTAAGTCTGTTATCCACCATGAGTTGATTTTTGTGAGAGGTGAGAGATGCGCATCCTGTTTCAGTCTTCTACATGTGGCTATCCAATTTTCCCAGCACCATTTCTTGAATAAAGATTCTTTTCCCCAGTGTATGTTTTTGTCTGCTTTGTCAAAGATCAGATGGCTATATGAGGATGGTTTTATATCTGGGTTCTCAGTTCTGTTCCATTGGTCTATGTCTCTGTTTTTGTGCCAGTATCATGCTGTTTTAGTTACTATAACCTTGTAGTATAGTTTGAAGTCTGGTAAATTGATGCCTCCCAATTTGTTATTTTTGCTTAAGATTATTTTTGCTATACAGGATCTTCTCTGGTTCTATATGAAGTGCACTGAAGAAGAAAATAGCAGAGGTTGTAAACAGGTGGAAAACCATACCATGATCATGGATCAATGGAATCAACATTGTTAAAATATCTACACTACCCAAAGGGATTTACAGATTCACTGCAATCACTATTAAAATACCAACATCATTTTTTACAGATCTAGAAAAATCCATATTTTGGATTCCATATATGATATTTCAAAAATTTCCTTTTGGTTAAAGTCCTTTGCTGGAGAGCTAGTGTGATCCTTTGGGCTGGTTGAAACAGCCTGTTTTTCATATTGCTAGAGTTCTTATGCCAGTTCCTTCTCATGTGGAACCTCTTCCCTCAACTCAAAATAGATAGCTTTGTTGTTCATCTGTTCTCCTCTGCTGGGAACTCTGCTTCTCAATATATAGAGAGATAGGTACACTGCCTTTTAGCTTGTGCAGATAGGTGCACACTGTATTGTTGCCAGCAATTTGAGTCAGTTGGACCTAACACCTGTGGGAGGATGTTCCGGTGTCTGCAGTGGTGGACTGGACTAGGTTAGGTACTCCTCCTCTCCCAGCCCCCTGGATGGTATGCTTGAGTTTTGAGGGGATCAGGTGGAGACCAGGCTGGAAAACTTACCCTCAAGCCTCCTTGAGTTCAGACACTGGCTGTGATAGTGAAGGGCAAAGTTGTATCCTCACCTGAACATTATTTTTATAAAGATAAGAAAGAAGAGGTAAATATAAAAGAATGCTTTACTGTCTGTATATGGTTGTGAAGGGGAAGATTAGAAAAAGAAAAATGAAAATGGGTAGTGGTCGATTTCCAGATGTAGTGGATAGAAAACATAACTTCTGTTGTTAAATAAGGAGAGAAACTAGGCATGTAAGCAGCGTCAATGGGAATTCCTGTTAGATGGACAAACCAGGGTGGTTGTGTCAGACAGACAGGAAGCATTTTTATATTGAGCACAGGCTGGCTTGTGAAACCCAGTGGTATTACTCTCATTATCCCCACCAAGTGGCATAGAACCACTGCAGACCAAATACGGAGGAGGAGGGATATTTGTAACAAGGGATGGAACAAGCAGCTCATGGAATCAGCAGCATCATGATATCTTCAGGGCCCATGAAGAGTGATTTCATATAGTATAAATAGTTCTATTTCATAGTGAGCTGATTTTTTTCTTTTTCATTCTTTTAAAAAATCTGTGCATATTAAAATACCAATGTTTTCTACAATGTACTTGCATTTAGGGTACTCCTTTGGGCATTAGGGATTTTACTGACATTTTTCAGTTTCTGCAAGGCAAATTTTACATGGAAGGCCTGATGTTTAGTTTCCTATGTATAGACATACTTTTGGGTGTGATATCATCACTCATTCCACAAATATTTATTAAACACTTATTTTGTGCCATGAACTGTGTTATGTTTTGAGGCTGCCAAAATGACTGGGCATGAAATTCTTTATGAAGCTATCAGATAATCTTCAGGCTTGAGGTCAGTAGCATGTGGGCTTACCAAGAGTTCTCACTTTTAGGAAGAGTTATGAAAGCAGAAAAGTAGTACAGTTATTGAATGCAACTTCTATATCAGCCATGAAGCTCAGAGTTTTGAATTTCATTTAATTTATTTTTTATAATCATGATGACATTTCAGATTAGAAACTTGAAATATTTTATTTGTGAATATATAGTAATTATTATATATTTCATTCATCTGTTTTTTTTACTGTATCTTATTGATTCATTCCTCTATTCCTATATATATGTATTTTTATTTTTACCTACAGCCTCACCTTTCAGCTGATCTCCTGGATTTTCTTCTCGTAGCACAGCAATACTGATATGACTGATACTACTTGATGACTCCTACTTGGACAATCTATCTAGAGCAATGTTGTCCCATTGAAACATAATGTGAGTCACATATATAATTTAAAATTTTTAGTAGATACCTTAAAATATACTAAAAGGTGTAAATAATTTAAATAATATATTTTATTTAGCTAATTATATCCCAAATATTATTATTCACCATGTAATTTCTTAAAGTCAATAAATCAATAAAAATCTATTCCTAAGGTGTTTTACATTCTCCCTTCCCCCACTTTTTGAGTGCCAAGTCTTTGAAATCTGGTGTGTATTTTACAGCTACAGCATATTTCAGTTTGTATGAGACACATTTCAGGTGTTCAATAGCCATATGTCTAGTAGCGTCCATATTGGACAGTGCAGTTCTAGAACATTTTTTCTACCCTTCCTATTCCTGATGAAAAAATGATGACAAAATATCAAGTATTAAAATTCCCCCATCCAAATCTCTGGCCATCCATTAGCTTCATTTCTTTTTGAGTCTTGTTCCTATTAGAGTAAATCTGCTTGCTCTAGCACTAAAATGATTTTCCCTTTTCTGCTTTTAACCGTTTTTTACAAAACCCTCATTTGCCAATCCAGCAACCTTACCTGGGTTAAGATCTCAACACGTTTCCTCCGGAAGCCTTAATCAGATTTTGCTGTCTGCTTTCCATTATACTGAGGTTGGTAATCAGGTTACCAGTCAATACCTGATTTGGTATTGTGGACTTGGTACCTAGTTCATGTCATTTTTTGTGTGTGGACATTCATGTCCTCAACCAGAACCCTTTGATTCTGTTATAGTCTCTCTTCACAAGGGACCAAAATGAGTATTCATTGATTGGCCGACCAAGATTTGGTATGATAAATTTTATAGAAGTATAAATAAATTAAACTACTAAACCATATTTCTTATTCTATATAATTTAACTGGTTCATTCATCTATTTATCTACCTAATGTTAATTGAGAGCCTGTTAGGAGTCACCGACTGTGCTAGGCAATGACAATACAGTGTTCCCAATACATCATAGGCATCTTTCAATGTCAACATATAGTCTTCTGTGAGTTTTAAATTCATTTTGCTCTTATTTATTTCCCTGCTTTGTAGAATTATATAACTATAAAGGACACTAGAGACTATCTAGTTTTCACACCCTGAATTTTACAAATGTGGAAACTGAAGTTCAGAGAGGTTAAGTGTGGTTCCACTTATCTGGTGGTGGAGCTGGGAGTAGAAATCAGACCTTCTCAGTTTTTCTCCAGTGCATTATGCTTCCTTTGTATTGTTATCACTGGAGCAACTACTCAAGTTTACAAACCCTGTGCAACAAACCTAGATCTTATGACAAACAACACATGTAATGCTGTTGCATACTGGAGCCCATTTTCAACTTGAAATTTTTTTTTTGTCTTAAGCATTTTTCCTTCTCTTACTTTGACAGATTTTCAAAAGTGCTGCAATTTTCATGTGCAAATCTTAACTTGTGGATTAGAGGGAGTTGGAAGGCAGACAACACGTTCCCAAATGTTAATTACAAATTTCATTGTTTCTGTTGCTTTCTGCTTTCAGAATTCTGACTCATCAGTCAGTAAAACTTTAGGTGTGCCTGTCACAAGCAGGAAATTTGATTCATGCCATGTCTAAAAATGCCATGTTCAGTTTAGTTTAGAGCTAGACCTCGCATGGTAAAAATCCAATTTCACAATATTGTCTTTCATCTTAACAAGTGACAGAGTAAACAGAGTTTGTAATATTGACAGATGTAAATAGTACATACAATATTTTTTAATTAATATCTGTTAAACAGAATATGTATTTAACTTTTTCTACTTTGAGCATTTTGTAAAAATATTTTCCTTAATTAGGAGGCTATTTTTAAAGCTATTCTTATAGAATATTATCTGCCCTAAATATGTTTACTAAATTATTTAAAGTTATATATTTTTAAGCTATAGTCTTTATTTTACTGCAGCTGAATAAGCTCAAGTGCTTATTTCTGGGATTCAGCCCAGACGTCCTGGATTTTCATTTTTAGTAAATCTTTCAGATAATTTTTATGCACATAAAAATTTGAGAACCTCTGATTTGAAGGGAGAAAAGAGTTTAAGTTTAAAAATATTCCTGCCCCTCAGGATGCACTGATATTTTCCTTGTCAGCTGTTTTTCCATGTTATGTTAATCGAAGTAAAGTCAGTTGCATCCATTAAGTTGATAATATTACCAGATATTCTAAAGATTCTAGGTGAATCATTTGCTCAAATGGATGCATTAATTTAGTTTATCTGAATTTCAATCAATTAAATAATCAACAAATATTTTCTGAATAGGTGCTGCCAAAAATAATCAAATATGTAACCGAGCTAAGCTTCCTAGGCACCTCGCTAACGCCTTTTAAATTAAACAGCCTCCTCATTGTATTTACCAGATTGCTTTGTTGCCTTGTGTAGCTCCCTGTCTGGATTGTAAATTCCATGATGATTAGGCACGAAATATTACTCATTTTTGTGTCCCCAGCTCCCAGAACCATGCTTGGCACATAAATTTGTCACCTATTATATATCTGTGTTTGAATCGATGAAAGAGCAGGTATGGCACTGGGGCATGTTCCAGGAAATGGGATAGAATAATCAGATGGCTGAGTTATAAATCAGGGTGTGTTTAGAGTCCAAAGTAACTCTAGGGAACTTTACTTCAAGGAAAGAAGTATAGGTGGCCTCCAATTTATGCTTATTTTTTAAATCAAATACAATTGACCCTTAACACCAGCTTGAACTGCACAGGTCCACTTATATGCAGATTTTTTTCAACTGAACACAGATCGAAATACAGTATTCTTGGGAAATGTGAAACCAGCAAATAGGTAGCTTTGATTTTCCATATACACAGGTTCTGCAGGACCGACTGTGGGACTTGAGTATGTGAGGATTTCTGTACAAGCAAGGGTTGGCAGCGTAGGTGGTAGTGCTCTTCTGAAACCAATCCACTGTTTATACCAAGGCTGACCATATAGTGAAAATGTATTTAGCAAATTTTATCTGATACTTTTCCACATATTATTGCATAATTTCCCAATGTAATTAAAAATTCTATAAGCAGCATTAATGTCATATCATATTTAATTGAATAAAATTCCCAGTTTGTACTATTCCCCTCAGGCTTATTTCTTTTGCTTTCTTTCTATCTTTTTCCCCTCTTTTTTGCTCTTATAAAGAATGCCTCATTGAACATTGTTTTACACAAAGTTCTTTTCTGTCTTTTGAATTATATAGAGTCAAATCATATTCAAATGTTTTGAGGTTATTTATTTATTTTTTAGAGATGGAGTTTCACTGTGTTGCCCCGACTGGGGTGCTGTGGCTATTCACAGGTGCCAGCATATTGCGTTGCAGCCTCAAACATCTAGGCTCAAGCAATCCTTCTGTCTCAGCCTTCCGAGTGCCTGTGACACAGGCCTGCACCACCATGTCATGCTTTTGAGGCTATTTAAATATGAGGTCAAAGTGCTTTAAAAAGTGATTCATTTTATATATACTCATATATATGTATCTATATACATAAATTTATATAATGTATATACAAATTTACATATATATTTAAATGACATATTTCTTAAAGATATTTTTGAAATAAAGTGCTTGAAAATTACAGTTTTCATAGAAGCAACTTTCTAAATTGCAGTTGGGTTCCCAGGCTGCTTTCTAAATTTTATTTTATCTATAGAACTGGCTGAAGTATTACTATAGCTTCAAATCCCAACTCCCTCTAAGATATTCAAACACTGGACCTTGAACCTGATTGCAGAGTTCAAGTCAAATCCAGAAGCCTCATGATTCTGGGCCTTTGAGACCTAAATGTCTTTGAATCTCTACTTCCTCTGGGCCCCAAGAAAGGAAAGGGGGAGAAGCTGTGGTTGGTGCAGAGGCTCCCAAGGTTGGGCAGTCTAGTCCCATGGCAGTGTTTGAAGAGGAGCTGGTAGCGGGGTGTGTGTGTAAGGGGTATCTCTAGTGACAGACGGGTAGAATGGGGGTGTCTATGAAGGAGTCACTCATGCTGGTGACTACATATCCCCCCAAATAAGGTTGATTATAGTGGACCTTGATTATGACCTCAATATATTTGGATTTTACTCTGTAGCAATGGGGTACTACTGAAAGTATCTTCTTCTTATATCTATGTGTGGTTCAAACATATTATTGAAATGAAGTTGGGAAAAATTTACTATGTTGATTCCAGTAATGCTCTGCCTAGATCCCTTTTGATGTTTTTTGCTGATTCTGTGCACCCTCCACCAGCTTCTGTGAGCTATTGCTTCTAACACGCACACCTGCCACTCTCTTCAGAGGATTGCCTTGGGGTTGCTACACTTTGTCACAGGCTGGGAGCCTGGAGTGCTTGGGAATTCTCTCCCAGCCTCCACTTCATCAAGAAGGCGTTTGCTAATGACTGACTAGTGCCATAACGTGAAAACGTAGCATTTGGTTGTTAATTGTGATCTTTCCATCATTTTGATGTAGGCATTTAAGATTACAAAATTCCCTGTTACCACTGCTTTTGTTCTATCCCAGAGATTTTGGAAGCTTGTGTCATTTTTGTGGTTCAATTTGAAAAATCTTTTGACTTTTGTATTAATTTCCTCATTACCCCAAGAATTGTTCAGCAGTAGGTTGTTTAATTTCCATGTATTTGTGTAGTTTTGAAAGTTATCATATAATTGATTTCTAGTTTTATTTCACTGTGGTCTGAGAAGATACATGGTATGATTTCGATTTTTCTGAATTTGCTAAGACTTGTTTTGTGGCCTGACATGTGGTCTGTCTTGGAAACTATCCCATGTATTGTGAGAAGAATGTATATTGTATAGTTTTGGGGTATAATGTTTTATAAATATCTGTTGGTTCCATCTGTTATAGAGTCCTGTTTAAGTCCAGTGTTTCTTTGTTGATTTTCTGCCTTGATGCTCTTTCCAGTTCTGTCAATGGAGTGTTGAAGTCCTTGGCTCTTATGACATTGCTGTTTCTTTCTTTCCCTAGATGTAGTAGAATTTGTTTTATGAATCTGAGAGCTCTCGTGTAAGGTGAATAGGATTGTTATAGTTTCATGTTGGATTGCCTCCTTTACCATTATATAATGACTGTCTTTGTCATTTTTTTTTTAACCATTGTTGATTTAGAGTCTGTTTTATCTAATATGAGAGTAGCTATTCCTGCTCCCTTTTGGTTTCCATTTGTGTGAAATATTCTTTTCCTTCCCTTTACCTTGAGTCTATGAGAATTTTTGAGGGTTAAATGGATTTTTTGGAGACAGCAGATATTTGAGTTGTGCTTTTTTTATTCATTCAGCCAATCTATAACTTTTAAGGGAACCATTAAGACTTTACATTCAATGCTAGTATTGATGTGTGAGATACTGTTCTGTTCATTATGTTCATTGTTACCTAGTTGCTTTCTTTTCTCCCTTCTTGTTTTATAAGAGCTATGACTTTTAATTTTTGCATGTGTTTATACTGGCAGGTATCAATTGTTCCTTTCTGTGTACAGAGTACTTTTAAGCATTTTCTGTAGGGTAGGTCTAGGGGTGACAAATACCCTCAGTGTTTGGTTGTCTGAGAAAGACTTTATTTCTCTTTCATTTATGAAACTTAGTTTTGAAGGATACAAAATTCTTGGCTCATAGGTATTTGATTTGAGAAGACTGAAAATGGGACCACACTCTCTTCTGGCTCTTAAGGCTTCTGCTGAGATGTCTGCCATTAGTCTGAAGCATTTTCTTTTGTGAATTACTTGTTGCTTTCATCTTGCAGCTCATAGGATTTTCTCCTTCAGTTTGACTTTGACCAGACTGATGACTATGTCCCTTGGTGATGTCCTGTTTGCCATGAATCTTCCAGATGTTTGATTACCTTCTTGTATCTTGATGTCTACATATCTAGCAATACCTGGAAGTTTTCCTCAAATATTCTCTCAAATAGGTTTTCCAGGCTTTTTGCTTTTTCTTCTTCTCTCTCAGGGATACCTATGATTATTATATTATTTTGCTTTCCATAGTCTGCTATATCTCAGAGAGATATCTCATTCTTCATGATTCTTTTTTCTATGTTATTGACTGACTGGGTTAGTTTGAAAGCCTTATCTTCAAGCTCTAAAATTTTCTCTTCTGCTTGGTCTAGTCTGTTGAAAAAACTTTCCACTATATTTTGAAATTCCTTAAATAACTCTTTTATTTCTATAAGTTTTATCATATCTTTTCTTATGTTATGTATCTCTTTAGTGAATTTTTCATTCATGTCCTGAATTAAATTTTTGCTTTCTTTGTTTTGGTTCTCATTAATCCCACTGAGCTGACTTGCCGCCCATATTCTGAATTCCATATCTGACATTTCAACAGTTTCCTTTTGGTTGGAGTTTGTTGCCAGAGAACTATTGCGATCCTTTGGGGATGTCAAAACATGTTGCCAGAGTTCATATTCTGGTTCCTTCTCAGCTGAAACCTCTTCTGTCAATTCAAGACAGATAGCTTTGCAATGTACCTGTTTTCCTTTCCTGGGAACTCTGTTGCTCAGTAAAAAGAGAGAGAGAAGTCCCTCAATGGCATGCTTGAGTCCTACTCCAGAAGATTGATCATGCAGGAGAGGGGCAGATGCACTGTTAGTCTTTAACATGCTGCTCTCCTGCATCTCCCCATTTCCCTGTGGTTGTCACGAGTGGTTGGTGTGCTGCAGTGCGAGCAATCATCCTGTCCAGGTTCACTAGTGGTGGTGTTTTGTTTTTTTTTTTGTTTGACACAGTCTGGCTCTGTTGCCTGGGCTAGAGTACCGTGGCGTCAGCCTAGCTCACAGCAACCTCAAACTCCCGGGCTCAAGCAATCCTCCTGCCTCAGCCTCCTGAGTAGCTGGGACTACAGACATGCACCACCATGCCTGGCTAATTTTTATATATATATATATATATATATATATTTAGTTGTCCAGATCATTTCTTTCTATTTTTTAATAGAGACGGGATCTTGCTTTTGTTCAGGCTGGTCTTGAATTCCTGACCTTGAGCGATCCACCCACCTCGGCTTCCCAGAGTGTGAGGATTACAGGTGTGAGCCACCGCGCCTGGCCTAGTGGTGATGTTTGTTGCCCCATGGAAGCTTCAGTGATGTCCCACCCAGGTCCCCCAGCAGAGGTGAGGTGTGTAGTACCTGCCCACAGGACACGCAAGAGTGCCTGGTCTTTCTGTTCCCTCCTTGGCCAAGCAGGGGCAACAGGAAGATGGCAACAACAGATCTGACCTTTGGGTAGACTCAGTGCTCTGTGGCTGGGAGCTCAAAATGCACCAGCCACAGTGCCCAGGGTTCATAAGCCAGAGGGACCCTGCTGTGCCTTTTCTGAAGCAATGCCACTGCACGGTCTCCAGTCAGCTCCCTGTGTCAGTCTGATGGCCTGCTATGTTAGAGGGGCCCTCCTACTACTTGAATTGCAACGTCCATGGGGGAAGTGTGGAGCCCCGGTATTCTCTCTTCTGTCTCTTCCCCACGTGTCGGCATGCTTCTTGTGTACCTCTGATCCTGAGGAGTGGGTTGCTCCAGTTCCCTCTCCTTCACTTTGGGAGCCTCCCATTGTCTCTCTGTTGATTCCCAATGCTCTCCTTTAGATGATCTATCTGAAGGTAAATATCCACTTGTCACTTTTGTCCTCCCTTTGAGAGTGACTTGTGCAGGCTACTTCTTATCTACCATCTTGGTCCCTCATGGTTGAATCTACTCTTTGGAATAGTTCATAAATCTTTAAGTCTGACAGCTAGAAACTAAATAGTTTACACTGCCATGTCATGTGCAGAGATTTTTAAATAGTGACTCTTCACTCTTCAAGGTCAATGATGATGATGATGAAGTTAATGTTTACAGAGACTTATCATGGATCGCATACTGTATTGACAGATTTGCAAGAAATATGTCATAGCTTTCGCAATAACCTGATGAAACAATCTCAACTATCTCCATTTGCAAACAAGGGAAAATGAAACACAGAGGTTAAATAACAGCTACCGAGTGGATCAGATGACTGGATATCAGATTACCTGACTTTAAAGTTTGTATAGTTAATGATTATTCTCTACTACTGGGAGGATATTAAGGACACCCTGGCAGAGTTGTCTGAAGAAATATAATTGCTATTTACCAGTGCATTCTATCAGGTGAACTGCTTAGTCAATTTTCATATAAGTTATTGGTTATTCACATTTGTGGCCTTCAGGAAGCAGCATGGAAAACCTCCCATTATACAGGCTATTGGGCCAAGTTCACGTCTCCACTACACCACTGAGAAAATGCCTGGTGCCTTCATGTGGCAGCCAACATGGCCAGAAGTGAGAAGGAGGCTGAGCCCACTCAGCAGCAGCTCCATCATCTCAATGTTTGGCTTTGCTACTATTATTGATCATATGATCTCATTTTATGAATGAG
>CAUYSK010042877.1:0-34196 GCA_963575035.1 Avahi laniger
ATTACAGGTGTGAGCCACCGCGCCTGGCCTAAGACGCTCTGAGCAAGAGCGAGACCCCGTCTCTACTAAAAATAGAAAGAAATTAATCGGACAACTAAAAATATATAGAAAAAATTAGCCAGGCATGGTGGCACATGCCTGTAGTCCCAGCTACTCAGGAGGCTGAGGCAGAAGGATCGCTTGAGCCCAGGAGTTTGAGGTTGCTGTGAGCTAGGATGACGCCACGGCACTCTAGCCCGGGCAACATAGTGAGACTCTGTCTCAAAAAAATAAATATGGTGTCTTGCTATCTTGTCCAGGCTGGACTTGAATCCTGAGCTGAAGGGACCCTCCCACCTCAGCCTCCCAAGTAGCTGGAAGTACAGGTGTGAGCCACTGTGCTGGACTATTGTTTTCCTTTTAAATAGCAACGTTTCTTTTTAAAATAGTTTTATTTATATAAAAAAATCAATTAAAGTGTAAATAATGGTTTAGATGGTACACATATTTGACAAAATTGCTAAGGTGGTACCCAAAAGACTGAAACTTGAGAAATATTAACCTGTAAGATCCCATTCAGCCCAAACACTGTGATTCTGCTTCTAGCAGTAAATAGCTACAGTTTAGGGTCCAGAAGATTTAATCTACCTTGCGTCTAGGAGAGAATCAACCACATCATAACTAAGGCAATGCGGTGCCCCATTCAGCACTGATTTGACAAGTGGGTAGAATAACCTCCACGAGCCTGGATGGCTATCATTGTCTGCACAGCACCCCTCCTCTCTTCTAAGAACTGTGCCCTCTTCCTTTTGAGTAACTGTTCTTCCCTCCACTTCTACCATGGGGGCTCTAGCTCAGGGCTGTATCTTAGTGTGGGTTCCCCCAAAAGGAGACCCTGAAACAAGGTATCGGTCCAAGTAGTGTATCTGGGAGGTGGTCTCAGATACCACTGTGTAGGAGCAGGGTAGTGACAGAGGAAGGGGGAAAAGCCCATAAAGATGCGTTATCAAATGGGTTAGTGCTGTGAGTAACTGGGCTCAATCCCACTGCACACACTCTGAGGAACGAGCTTCAGGATTGCCCCACCGAGAGGTGAGGAGCTGGGGTAGTTATCTCCCAGCGCCCAGCTGTCATTTGTTGATCGACGCTACAGGTGCCCTAACTCTCTGCGCTTCTGATCCTCCCCACATATGGCTGAGCTCCTCAATCAGACATGATTCCAGCAGAGAGACAGAGGAAGCTCTAGGTGAGGACAGCAACAATCTGCCAGCAACTTCCAGGGTAAGCTTGAGCGGATGTGGGTACCGACAGCATCTGCTACAAGCCGCCAATTATAATCATAGCACCCCCACCCCCTGCCAAAGAATAATTGGTCCAGGCTGAGCATGTAATGAAATCTGGGTCATTCCTAATCATTCCCTTAGATTTGTTTGAATCTGCTCTGAGAGAAGCATGATAGACCCTCTCTGGTGTCAACCATAGGAGATGCGAGTATGGGAGCTTCAGGTGGCTGGATCTCAGGGCATATGGAAGAAGCTGCTTGACAGAGTGAGGCTGGTGCAGAGAAAGCAGCAGAGATGAGAAATTAGGGAGGCCTCAGCCGCATCCAAGTCTCTGGCTCTGAGGGTCACTGAGGCTCATTTTCCCCAGGTCCCCAGTTTGGATATATTCATATATGGGTAAATGAATTTATTATTGTGCCAAACAAGTTCAGATCAGGGTTTCATAACTTGCAACTAGAAAAATCTTGACCATTTTTTAACCACCCCCTTTCTAAAAATATCTATCCCTCCAATCTGCCACATTTCCAACAAGTTTTCCAATAAAGAACGACACACTTGAATTAAAATATTGTCCCTCTAGAAATCCAGAGCAATGTACAAAAACTCTCAATACATTTCATTGCAAAAACCAAGAGAGAGAAATTAGGCAACCTAGCAACTTTGGAATAGCAAAGCTAAGTTCAGTTGGATAATATATTAATCGGCAGACGGCTCTAAGGTCATCAATTAAATCATTAACGTGAGGCTTTTTATCATGTCCTTGTAAAACCTTCAGACTTCTAAAAAGATGGACAGACTTAATTTAAAAAACAGGCACTGAAGATGAAAAATAAAAATTGGACAATGTAAAACTATTGTAAAATAGAATGAAGCAGCTCTATATCTACTGAAAAGAAAAGCTCTCCAGGATATAGTATGCTACTTTTTTGCAAGAAAGAGTGCCAGGCTGAGCGCAGTGGCTCACATCTGTAATTTCAGCACTTTGGGAGGCTGAGGCAGGAGAATCACTTGAGGCCAGGAGTTTGAGAGCAGTCTGGGCAACATATCGAGATCCCACCTCTAAAAAAAAATTTTAATTAGCTGAGGATGGTGGTGTGCACCTGTAGTCCCAGCTACTTGGGAGGCTGAGGTGGCAGGATCACTTGAGCCAGGAGTTCCAGCCTGAGCAATAGAGCAGGACCCTGTCTGGAAGGAAGGAAGAAAGGAGGAAAGAAGGGTGATAAAATATATATTTCTTGTTGGGGGTCAGGGGTGTGTCTGATTTGCACAGATAAACACTGGAAGGACATACAAGAAACTAATAAGAGTGGTTACCTAAGGATAGGTATTGGAGAGTTGTGTGGACAGGGACAGATGAAGGAACAAAGTTCCTCAAGGTATATACATCTTTTATCTGCTTTGCTTTTCAAGTTTGTCTTACCTACTTAAACTGAGTTTTAAAATGTAATAAAGGTTGACCCACTTTTCCCAAGAGCTGTAGTGAACAGCACTGAATTCCAATGGTAAACCATTGACAAGCTAATGACGTTGGCCCAGAAAAGACAGCTCAATAATAATCCATTCACATAAAAATCAAAAGGTTTAAAATCAGAGGATATTTTTTAAAGTGTATCTCATTTTGAAAGCGAAGAAGGCAAGTGATGTCAGACACCCTGGAACCCTAAACTGAGGAATACACTGACATAAGTGCAGGGAAAACACTGCAGACAGGGGAAACAATTGGCACGTCCGCCTCAGTATTGAAAGAGGGAAGAAATATAAAAAGAGGAAAATATAGGAGTAAATCAGGCAAAAATGCATGAAGTCTCCACAGTGGAGGGCCGAGTGTCTTTCTCATGAGAGCATCAATCTGGAAATTCGTTTCTGAGACTGATTCAAACATGTCCTTATAAATAAAAAGCAAAAGCCACGAATGGGATAACTTAACAATCTGGGTAGCTTAATAATTATTCAGATTTATCATTTAGCTAACTTTAATTCTTCTGGAAACTCATGGACATCAAAGTAAACTAATGCATATGAAAGCCTTTTTGAAAAAAATAGACTACTATCAAAATGTTAGTTTTTATTGCTAATAGCAACGGTCCTTTTTTATAAATATTTTGAAAGACTGGAATGTTTCCTGGTTTGAGTATGAGACAAAGTAATATTATTTCATCCTTATGAAGGGGGTAGTGGTAAGTGCTATGATGTGAATAGCACAGAGCGATGGCGGAGGCAGAGGAGACAAGGGAAGGGCTGACTCAGGAGGCCGTGTCTGAGCAGCAGCCCCCAGCCTGTGAAGATGGAAGAGGGGCATTCCACTTAGAGGAAATTAGGCTTTGGGGCTGGAATAAATTTAGGGTATTTAGGGAACAACCAGAGGGCAGGTGTGGCTAGAACATCTTAGGGAGGAAAATAAGCTGGGACCAATTAGATCACAAGGAATTTACATTCTGTATGAACCATGGAAAGCTGTTGAAAGGTTAATTAAAAGAAGAAAAATATCATTAAAACTCTTCTGTATGAACCTCTGGTATACCTGATACTGGAATACACCTGTAGAGTTTGGGCCACCTCAAAAACGGTAATGGAAGTGAAATATCTGCCAAAATGCTAGAAACTTCCTCTTATGGCAGTCCCTGGGAGACATGGAGTTTATGCTATATGTGAATTGTTATGCTAGTTTTTGTGAGGGCAGGAATGTAAGGAAATACGTGCTCTTACTTTCAAGGAACTTAAAAGCTGAGAATCCTTTGCTTTGATTGGACACCAATGTTATGCCAAGTACCGTGCTGGGTGACGGAGATGCATTATCTCCTTTCACCTTTAAAAAACATTATGAGATAGTATTTTAGCATGCTTTCGACAGGGGACAAATGAGATTCAGGTAGCCAAGTTAAGTGACTTGTGCTAGCCTGTTTGCAGAGCCAAAGTCTGTTCTTTCCATCACGCTGATTTTCTAGATAAAAGTAAAAAAGTTAGGGCATGCAAACAATCTTTATGACAAATAATTGTTCTCTTTTTTTAATGGAAAGAAGGAAATTATCAAAATTTAGAAGACGTTTAGAGATAAAAATAGAGAAACTACAAATTTGAATACTATGCCCCTGTGTACTAGAGTTAGGAAGTGTTCTTTAAAGTCTAAGGAGGTGATACTAAGATTAGTTGCCAACTTTATACAACTAGTAGTCATTATATGTTGCAGTCTCTCCCCAAATGATGTGCTTGTTGAAAGTATAAATAACTTTTTAAATGTGGATAAATTTGTTACTGACATGCTTTATTAGTCATTAAGAAAAATCGGGACGTTTCAGGTCATTTCTCTAACTTTTGAAGTCTTCCCACAAGTGTTCTCTTATTCCATTGTCTGCATAGCACAGGTCTTGCTCATAGTTACTCAAATGTGTATAAAATAAACAAGACGGTGGATTGGGTGGTGCATACCACTGAACCAGTATGCAGTGTAGACAGTGTCTCCCTTTCCTTTAGTTAAAGAAGAAAATTGTTTAATGGTACTTGTTAAGGTTTGGCAAGACAGACTTTATTTAGGACCTTCGCAGTAGATATGGGGATCACTGCAGTGGGATTTTGCTGCAGGGGATAGAGATTGGGCTGAACTCTGAAAACAGGATGGGCAAGTGGGAATTTATAGCCAAGAAGCAAGGAGTGGGGTGAGGGGATCAGTGGATGGAAAATTACTAAGAAGAAATTGGTGGATGGAAAATTACCAAGAAGAAACCAGGGATAAGGGAGATTCTGGCTAAAGTGACCTAACAGAATTCTTGCCAAAGACATGATCAGACATCACCTGGGAGATGACAGAGGATGAGGAACCGGATCAGATATCAAGGGTGATCAGATAGCAAGGATGAGGGGTGCTTGCTGAAACTGGATTTTACAACTAAGTGCACAGATAAGCCTAGGCCTGACTGAAGTTTGATCAAGGAAAGAATCTTTGTCATCATCAAAAAATTCATACTAAAATATTCAGTTGAGAAACAAGATAGATTAAAAAAGTAACCAGTTTATATATATTTGTTGAGAGAAAGAAAGGGTACTAATTCAAAATTAGTGGGTAGAAAACATGAAATCTACATAACAAAACAAAAATCTTACAATACATCTACTTAAAGGATAAAAGCGGCAGAACGGAAGAATTGTGAGGGGAACTGGAAAGTAGGAAAGAGACGTAGCAGCACTCAAAATGGGAGAGAAGGACATATAAGGAAAATAACTAATACTCATGAAAAAAAAGACTAATGGATTCATATCTCCATTGTGTGACTTTTACAACTAAAGATGAATTCTGTGGTGCATTTTTGTAAATATGGTTATAAAGTGAAATATAACTTATTACTAATTGTCTCTAGATATCAAAAAGATCCAACCTTTTTTTTATAAGCCTGATGTCTCTTGATCTATGTTTTAATTTTCAATTTCTCAACAAAGGTAACCTTTACACACAAGATGTCCAGTTGAATTAAACTAATTTTACCAGCCTTAAAAAAAAAAAGAATTCTATAGATCGGAGATCAGTGTACTAAGAAATAAACTAAGCAAACTGTGATAAATAAGGTGAGGTGTGTCTTTTACATGGTTATGCAAAAAAGGTAAACCTGAAGGTCTTACAATTCCTCTCATACAGCTAAACCCTGACAGACAGAAATTACTTTTAGCTTGCACCATCTAGCGGTGAAAAAAGTACTTCCCCCTTTACTCTGTAAATCTTTCAGCTCTTTTTCTTTTTAGCTCATGAGTAGCTAACTGTCTTAAACATATTTCATTCTTTTGTCAAAACCTTGGAAGAGTAGAAATTCGGTATACTGCCTTGGCCATTTAGTGTCCACTTTGTGTCTTAAGAAGGAGTGCGACAGGGTTGTGTTCAATGGCAACAAACCAACAAAATTAACACAGCAAAATGAACTTCTGAAGAGAAAGATTTTTCTAGCATGATCTCCATGATGCTTAGATTTTAATGCTTCTGTTTTTATTAGTCACTTTTAAATGTAATTTTTAGTCAACATACTTTTTTCCCCTAAATGCCTCCTTTTGGCTCACCCTGAAAGAATTAAAGCATACACATTTTGAACATTCTTGTGTATATGTATTTGAACATCCTTGTCTCATCTTAGCAAGTATCCTAATTGTAGGTAAAGATTTATTTGTAGACTTCTTATAATAACCTATATGTGCATTCTCCAAATTATTTTGTACAAGATCTAACCACATGTTGTCTGTGAGAGACTCACTTTGGATCTAAGGACATACGCAGGCTAAAAGTGAAAGGGTGGGAAAAGATATCCCATGCAAACAGGAACCTAAAGAGAGCAGGTAATCATACCTGAATCAGAAAAATAGACTTCAAGGTTGGGAACAGTGGCTCACGCCTGTAATCCTAGCACTCTGGGAGGCTGAGGAGGGAGGATTGTTTGAGCTCAAGAGTTCAAGACCAGCCTGAGCAAGAGTGAGACCCCATCCCTACTATAAATAGAAAGAAAGTAGCCAAACAACTAAAAATAGAAAAAATTAGCCAGGCACGGTGGCGCGTGCCTATAGCCCTAGCTACTCGGGAGGCTGAGCTAGAAGCATCACTTGAGCCCAGGAGTTGGAGGTTGCTGTGAGCTAGGCTGACACCACGGCACTCTAGCCTGGGCAACAGAATGAGACTCTGTCTCAAAAAAAAAAAAAAGAAAGAAATTAACTAGACAACTGAAAATATATAGAAAAAAATTAGCCGGACATGATGGCGCATGCTTGTAGTCCCAGCTACTTGGGAGGCTGAGGCGGGAGGATCGCTTGAGCCCAGGAGTTGGAGGTTGCTGTGAGCCAGGCTGACACCATGGCACTCTAACCTGGGCAACAGAGCGAAACTCTGTCTCAAAAAAAAAAAAAAAGAAAAGAAAAATAGACTTTAAGACAAGAACTTTGCCTATTTCTACCCATCACACCTGACATATTTGTTTAATCTGTGAATGTAATGTTCGTTGTCTAAATTTTGGTACATACAAAAAAGTTTAAGGAGGGAAATTAAAAATGACTACCCCACAAAAATAATACCTGTTAGAATTTTGGTAGATTTTCTTCCAGCTTCATCTTTTTCCTTTCTTTGTATCTTTCCTCCCTCCCTTCCTTCCTTCCTTTATTTCTTCTGTCTGTTGTGTGTGTGCATATAAATTACAGGAGTAATTCTGCTTTACTCTCTTAGTGCGATAAGCCTGCTTCCATGTCAATAAATATTACTTGTGCAGTGGCTCATGCCTGTAATCTCAGCACTTTGGGAGGCCAAGGCAGGAGGATGGCTTGAGGCCAGGAGTTTGAGACCAGCCTGGACAACATACTGAGACCACCATCTCTACAAAAAAAATTTTTTTTTAATTAGCTGGGCATGGCGGTGTGTTCCTGTAGTCCAAGCTACTCAAGAGGCTGAGGTGGAAGGATCACTTAAGCCTAGGAGTTTGAGGCTGTAGTGAGCTATGATCTCACCACTGCCCTCCAGCTTGGGTGATAGAGTGAGACTCCATCTCTTATAATACAAAAAGAAAAAGAATAATAAATTACTTGAAATCACAATTTTAAATTAATTTTAAGTAATATCCCTTTATATGAATATATATCATTTATTTAGCTATCTTCATATTTTTGCTTCTTTTTTTCCCTAAATATAACTTGATGAAAATCATAATATGCAAAATTTAGCTGTATCTTTCGTCTTCTCTACTGGAAAATTTCTTAGAAGTAAAATTACTGGATCAGGAAATGTGAACATTATAAAGTAACTATAAAGCCTAATTTTTCTCCAAAAAGTGGTTATACTAATTGTGGTGTCAATGTACACTTCCCCCAAACATATAGGAATGCCAGTTTCCTTCATCTTGACGTTGGGGATAGTCCTCTTTAAAATTTTGTGTTACACACACACACACACACACACACACACGCACTCACACACACTCTCTCTCTCTCTTTAAATTTGTTTAATTACCAGAGATATTGAAAAAATTTTAGATGTTTATTGAACATCTGTATTTCTACATTTTAAATATATACATATTTAACATATGTATGTATTCCCCAAGTAACAATAAATGTTTCACTTTGGAGTTGGGTATATGTGTTTCCAGATACTGAGAGATAAAGTACGCATAGTTACCACAAGAGGGCCCTAGCACACAAATTATATTGAAATATGACTCTGTTGGGCTTACGTCCCAAAAAGTCAGGATCTCCATGAGTAGACAGGTTCATTAATTCTGATTTTAGTGGCTCCTAACAATTGTCCAGGTTTCTGACATTGACAAAAATTATTGAAGACAGCACAAGACAGTACTCAGCAATTCAGAAAGTTAAGTGTCCCACAGGGGTTTGCTCTTCTGTACTCCACCCAGACCCTCCTTCACTTCCACGCCAAAATCTCCTGTAACTTGAATTCTTCTTGTTAGATATAGGCCCTCAGAGATTTAAAAGAAGTATAATCACTTTAAGTCTGGGGACTGGGTGCAGTGGCTCATGCCTGTAATCCTAGCATTCTGGGAGGCCAAAGATGCAGGATTGCTTGAGGCCAGGAGTTAGATCAGCCTGAGCATCTCTACAAAAAAAAAAAAAAAAATAGAATAAAATTAGCCAGGTGTGGTGGTGCACACCTGTAGTCCCAGTTACTCTGGAGGCTGAGGCAGGAGGATTGCCTGAGCCCAGGAGTTTGAAGTTGCTGTGAGTTATGATGACATCACTGCACTCTAGCCCCAGCAACAGAGAGAGACCCTACCTTAAAAAAAAAAAAAGAAGTCTGGGATGCCCTTCAGTCATTCATTTCATTTGATTGTTTAACAAATGTTTATTAATCTCTGAGTATTTAACATAGAATGATGTTTTTTATTTCAATTCAGCAAATAAATATTAGGTGCTACACGCCACTGTCCTAGCTACTGAGCATATAACGATGAGCAAAACCAGACAGTGTCCCTAGCCTTACAGAGCTCACGCCTGTGACAACCATTCTAGCACCTCTAAGTAGACTTTCAGGAAATTCACCCCTAACAGTTGCCTTGCCTTGGTAGGAGACATTGTGTGCAGCCCACAAGGGATGTGTCTGCTGCTCTAAGATCCAGATGTTGGCTCTGGGAATCATGGTTACATCCTATTATGTCCTGAATACCAAGCCATCTGGCTATGTATGACACATGGCTTTGAAATTGCTTTTTAAAGACTTCACAGTGTTATAGATTGTAAAGAGTTCAAATTATATGGAAATGTAAGCAACAAAAATGAAAATCACCCATAATCACAATATTCAGAGATAGCTGTGTGTGTGTGTGTGTGTGTGTGTGAGTGTGTGTGTGTGTATGTGTATGTGCATGTGTTTATTTATTTATTTTCACTGTGCTGCCCAGGCCAGAATGCAATGGCTATTCACAGGCACAATTATAGCTCACGGCAGCCTCAAACTTCTGGTTTCAAGTGGATCCTCCTGCGTCAGCCTCCTGAGTATCTGGGACTACAGGCATGTGCCATGGTGCCTGGCTCAGAGATAGCTATTTTAACGGAATTCATTTTTATAAACATACTATTATATACATGCACATTTGACAAATATTTACTGACTACTCACTTGTAGAGAGCACATTCCAAGGGCTACGTCTTATTCTGGTTAGGCTGCCAATTACGCCGTATCATAGACTGGGTTGCTTACACAACAGAAATTCTCACAGTTTTGGAGGCAAAAAGTCCAAGATCAATGATTTGGGCAATTTGGTTTCTGGTGAGGGGTCTCTTGCTGGCTTGCAGATAGCCACCTTCTCTTTATGCAATCACATGGCCTTTCCTTGGCGTGTGCATGTGGAGAGAGACAGAGAAAGGGCTCTCTAATGTCTCTTCTTGTAAGGACACTAATCCTATTGGATCAGGGCTCTACCCTTATGACCTCATTTAACCTAAATTACTTCATTAGTCCAAGTATTGGAGGTTAGGACTTCAACATATGAATTTGGGAAGCACAAACATTCAGTCCATAACAGGCTGTGATGTCCCCACCAATGTATAAGGCACAATCTTTGCCCACTTCTCACTTATACAGGAGTTCATGACGCAAACTCTATGTTTCTCTTTGTGTATTGTTTACATTATTATCTTTTGGAATTTTCACGAAGGCTAGATAAACAAGATAAGGAGAGGAAGTGAGACTCAAGAAAATTTTATTTTCCCTCTGGTTTGGAAATCTTTGGAAAAAGAGGTTGAAGCTCTTAGCTACTCCAAAGATGCACAATGGAAGTCCACAGTGAAGCACTGGCCACGTCTCCATCTCCAGTGTCCTGGCTCTCCTCCAGGGCTGCCCACAAGGGTGGGGTTGTTAAATAGATACCGTGGGCCCCTCTTCACATTGATGTACTCTAGAAAGCAGCAACAATTCCAAATTCCTCTCTTAAGGGCAAATCTGGGGCTCAAAATGAGTTTCCCAACAAAGCCTGCCACTCACTGGGTCCTTTGTGAGAGGCAGCATGATGGAGACCATCAGGTGTTATGGCCTGAATTGTACCGCCCCCCACCCCAAATTCATATGTAAAGCCCTGACCCATAGTATCTTGGAATGTGGCTATATTTAGAGAGGTCTTTAAATATGTGATTAAGTTAAAATGAGATCACATGGGTGGGCCTTAACCTAATCTGAATGGCATCCTTATAAGAAAGAAAATCTGGACATGGCGAGGATGTTGTGTGCAGAGAGGAAAGGCCACGTGAGAACACAGGAAGAAGGCAGCCACCTGCAAGCCAAGGAGAGAGGCCTCAGAAGAAACCAACCCTGCTGACACCTTGATCTTGGACTTCCAGTCTCCAGAGCTGTGAAAAAATGAATTTCTCAAAGTCTGTGGTACTTTGTTATGGCAGCTCCAGCAATCTAATGCACCTTCCTGTCTTGTCTACATAACTTCATGTCTGATTTGCAGTGGGTGAGGATGGAGATGAGAAAGATGGATGTGAAGTAATAGGTCACTGTCCATTTTTGCTGCTATAACAGAAAACCACAGGTGCATAATTTATAAACAGTAAAAGTTTATTTGGTTCACGGTTCTGGAGGCTGGGAAGTCTAAGATCAAGGGGCTGCATCTGGTGAGAGCCTTTCTGCTGCGTCATGCCATGGTGGAAAGTGGAAGGGCAAGAGGGCCTGTGCTGGAGAGAGGAAGTGAGCAAGGGGCCAAACTCGCCTTTATAACAAATCCACTGTCATGATAACTGTCCTGCTGCTGAGATGGTGACACTGATCCATTCACAAGGACAGAGTCTTCCAGATCTAATCGCCTCTTATTAAGTCCCACCTCCCAACACTATTGCCTTGGAGATTATATTTCCAACATGTGAACTTTAGGGGCCACATTCAAACTGTAGCAGTCACTAATGAAATGCAACATGGGGCTACATTCACTCATTCAGAAAACATTCACCGTTGACTCGCTCTGCTGTGAATCGAGTTGAGTGCAATATGGTCCCTGTCCTTGAGGAGTCTGTGGCCCCATGAACCCATGATTAGCATATAGTGTGAGGAGCTAGAGGTAAACTGGAGAAGCTACAGAAGGAAAGAAGAGGAGACCCAGAAAGACTTCTGGGAAGAAATTACACCTCCTGCTGAAGTCCGAAGGAAAACTAGGATTCAGTTTGGAAGGAAGGAGAAACAGCAATACAGTCAAGGAAATGTGTGCAGAGCTTGTGGATTTGTAACAGCATCATAAATTCAGGGGCTGCAGGTATGGATGGAGCAACAGGACCTGCAGGAGAGGGAAGGGCGGTAAGATCAGAAGGAGGCAGGGGCCAGATCTCAAAGGCCTCATGTGCAGATACCGTCATTGATCTCTCTCTTATCCATTCTCCCCATCGTCCTTATAGAAAAAACAAAATAACAAGGAAGAAAAATTCTCTGCTAAGTATCTACGTTTTCTATCTTCCCTTGCAGTTAAGGGTAGCTGCGACAACAGTTGTGGCAAAAGTGGAAATGTGCTGGGAGTTTCTAGGAATATTCTACTTTCCTGATCGAGAGGCCACCCTCCCTTCTCACCCTGGAATGCAGCTGTGGGGCTGAAGGTCAGTCTTTGGTAACTTCCCTGAGCTGCTGCCCCAGCTCTGTGCTGTTCACTTCTGTTTGGTTAAGCCGAGGTGGTTGGGTCCTGTTACATGCAGCAAGCACAATCCTGACACGACTTGTTACAGCGATGCAGGTAAAGACGTAACGAGAACCCGATCGCCCACTCCGAGCAGAGGCAGTGAAATGAAGCTGGAGATGACAGGGTGGGCTCACAAACTATTAAGGAAGCAGAATCAGTAGTGCGTGGTGATTAACTGGATGTGACCTATTGGGAATTACCATCAAGAGATGACTTTTCTCTCCCTCTGAGCTCCAGGACCAAACATTCCACCATCCTCCTACTTATTTTTTCCAAACCCAATGTCTTTTCTTTCTCCCACATTTTCCCTTCCCCATTTCAAGAAGCTGGCCAGGATTTTATGTGTCTTTGTTCAGGAACAGTTGTGTAGTGGACCCAGAAAGAGTTGTTGCATAAGATAGTCCCCTCTACTGGCTTTTGTGTTTTTTGTTTGTTTGTTTTTTTCTTTGAGACAGAGTCTCATTTTTTTTGCCCAGGCTAGAGTGAGTGCCGTGGCATCTGCCTAGCTCACAGCAACCTCACACTCCTGGGCTCAAGCGATCCTACTGCCTCAGCCTCCCGAGTAGCTGGGACTACAGGCATGTGCCACCATGCCCAGTTAATTTTTTTCTATATATTTTTAGTTGTCCGATTAATTTCTTTCAATCTTTAGTAGAGGTGGGGTCTTGCTCTTGCTCAGACTGGTTTCAATCTCCTGAGGTCAAACAATCCGCCCGCCTCGGCCTCCCAGAGTGCTAGGATTACAGGTGTGAGCCACCGCGCCCGACCTGGCTTTTGTTTTGAAAAATCTGTATTCATTTTGGAATTGTACTGGTCATTTTCCAGGGAAAGGAGACTGACCACTCACTGCCTTCAAGCAGGGAACCAAACCCGATGAGAGCAGCTAGAGAGATTTCCCGGGACTAAAGCAGGGGGTGAAGGGATATGGACTTGCCCTGCCTTGCCCATCTCCTGTATTTCCTCCTACACTTACCCCAGCACTTAGTCTGTTCTGTTTTATTCCCTGAATATCTCCTGTGTCCGTCCATTTCTGTCAAACTCCATTGCCACAGTCCTAGTCCAAAAAAACACTGCATCAACCCAGAACTGCTGCGATAGCCAATGTGTCACCCAGTCAATAGTCAATACTCCACAAAATGATCTTTTCAAATTTTGAGTGTTTTAGAAAGCATACAAATATTTTAATGATTTCCTCTTGCTCTTAAAATACACAAAAGTCCTTACCATGTCCTCCAATGACTGACCTCTGTCTAGATCGCCAGCCTCACCTCTCCACTCTCTGCCCACACTGCAGCCGTCGTGACATTGCAGCAACCAAAATGTTGGAGAAATGTCTTTCTCTCCTCAAAGACTTTCCCCAGCCTGGTCAGACCTACTTCACTGCCACATCCTCCTGCTCATGCAACGCACACACACACGCATACACTGGCTAACTTCATTCACCCTTCAGTTTCCAACCCAAATGTCATTTCTTCAGAGAAGCTTTCCTTGATCCCACCCCACTCCCAACTGAATCTCTACTGGACAGGACAGAAGTGCATGTCTATAGACAAGAATCATTCTGAGTTTCTATCTGTTACCTGCAAGGTAGAGAGTCGTAAAATAGCTCCCGTGGAATCAGAATCCATAACATGGACGCATACACTATAGTTTGCCAGTGAAGCACATATTTTTCCCTATGCATCCCTGTAACAAGGCATTAAGGCAGGATGGCTCTAAGGTAAGAAGAATCCATGGTGTCTGCCTGGACTTTGTTTAGTCTAATCAAGATGGTTTCTTGGGTGTCTCACAGAACTTCTATCTCACATTGTCTGGTAGTTGTAGGAAAATTGAATAGTGCCCTGACATTTCTTCTGAAACATCATATTTATCACCTAGGCAGCAGTAAGGCACTGACTTCCAGACATACTGATTCTTTTAAACAGCTTTATCTGGGGTGTAATTTTATACCGTAAAATTCACCTGTTTTAAGTGTACAATTCAGTGATGGTTAGCAAATTTACATAGTTGTGTAGCCATCAATGCAATCCTATTTTAGCATATTGTCATCACCCCAGAGAGAACCATCATGCCCATTTGCAGTCAACCCTAGTCCCACTGCAGCCTTAGGCAATCAAGAATATATTATTTTTCTCTATAGATTTGTCTTCTCAGAACATTTCTATAAAAGAGATGTGGTCTTTTGCACCTGGCTTCTTTCACTTAGCATAATTATTTTTAGGTTCATCTATATTTTAACATCTGAAACCATGGTTTATGAAATTAATAAAGGGTCACAAGGTGGGAACTGTGGTAGGGGAAATATGTACAACCAGCCGTTTTTCCCTAGCATGCTTTCCAGTAATTGCTTACTACCCAGGAGCCACAGCGCTGATGGTCATAAAGATTCTTAGCTTCCTTCATTGCTCCCATAGATAACATCACCCTTGTAAAACCTAAAGCTAGTTTTTGAGATATCTTCCAGGCCCTGCACCTGGGTGGAACAGCTGACCCACACAGACCAGTGGCCCATACCAAGGAACTGACTCAACTGGTCTTGTAACCCCTATCCGAGAACTGAGTCAGCAAAGAAAACAATTTCTACACTGCTGTGGTTCTGCCCTGAACCCAGCCAATTAGCAGACCCAATTGCCTAGCCTTTTGTCTACCAAACTGTCTTTAAAAACTCTTTCTCCCAAATTCTTAGGGAGTCGGATTTGAGAACTTCGTCCTGTCTCCTTGCACGATGCCTATGATATTAAACTCTTTCTCTGATGTAACTCCTGCTGTCTCAGTGTACTGGCTTCCTCCTGAGCAGCAGGCAGTGAACCTGGTAAGGCTGTACCACATCTATTAATAGTTCAATTCTGGGGCCAGGCGCGGTGGCTCACGCCTGTAATCCTAGCACTCTGGGAAGCCGAGGCGGGAGGATCTCTTGTGCTCAGGAGTTTGAGACCAGCCTGAGCAAGAGCGAGACCCCATCTCTACTATAAATAGAAGGAAATTAGCCAAACGACTAAAAATAGAAAAATTTAGCCAGGCACGGTGGCGTGTGCCTGTAGTCCCAGCTACTTGGGAGGCTGAGGCAGGAGGATCACTTGAGCCCAGGAGTTGAAGGTTGCTATGAGCTAGGCTGACCCCATGGCACTCTAGCCCAGGCAAGAGAGTGAGACTCTGTTTCAAAAAAAAAAAAAGTTCAATTCTTTTATTTCTAAATAATTATTCCAAAACACATTTGTTTATCCATTCCTCATCTGGTGGATAATTGGGTTATTTCTACTTTTTTGGATGTTATGAATAATGCTATGAACATTCATGTACAGATCTTTGTGTGGAAATATGTTTTTGTTTCAGTGGGTAATCGAACAGTGGAATTGCTGGATCATATGGTAAACATATTGTTTTAAACTGTTGGTTTTATTTTTATTCAGGTAGGATGAGGCCAACAGATCAGATGACTGCCCTTGAAAAGATTGCTTGTTATAGTACCCAAGAGGGAGCATGCTCTGCCCCACAGGGCCACACGGGGGAGCCAGCCAAAGAGTGAGCAACAGCATCCACCCACCGAAAGAAACAGGTGAGGCCAGGAAAGCAGGTTTAGGGCTGGCTAAACTGAATCATGGCCTAGGACGTATCTCTAATTGGCATCTAGCCCTGAGGTGATTGGGGCAGGGGGCTAGTGGTATGAAGTGTGAGAGCTCAAACAAGGAGAAAATTGGGGTAAGAGTTTAGGATTGGTCGGTTTGCATGTGAAAGGTGCCACTGGGTGAGTTGTTTACTATCTCTAGGAAATGGCAATCTCTGGAAGGTCTGTAAGCCCCCTCCTTCTAAGTCAAAACATCAGAAGTTTTTTAAAGTGCTTAATACACATATGTTTAACTTGTTTGTTTAGAGACAGGGTCTCATTCTGTCAGCCAGGCTGGAGTGCAATAGCATGATGATAGCTTACCACACCTGGCCTATTTAACTTCTTAAGAAACCATCAATATGCTGAAATGAAAAAAAAAAAAAAAGAGAAATCATCAAACTGTTTCCAAAGTGACTATACGATTTCACATTTGCCTCAGAGATACATGAAGCTTTTCCTTTTCTCTATATCTTCAAGAACACTAAGTATTGTCTTTTTGCTTATAGCCATTCTAGTTGTGAAATGGTATCTTGTTGTGGTTTTAATTTGCATTTCCCTAATAACTGATGATCTTGAATATCTTTTCATGTGGTTATTAGCCATTCCTAAATCTTTTTTAGTGGAATGTCTAAAAAATTTGCCCATTTTTTAAAACTTGGTTGTTTATCTTATTATTGAATTTTAAGAGTTCTTTACATATTCTGCAATCAGATATATGATTTGCTTCCTTACAGCATGACAGCTGGGTTCTAAGAAAGAACATTCCAAAATGCAGAAAGTAGAAGCTACAAGTCCTTGTGGGGGCCTGGGCTTGAGGACCAGAACATTCCTTCTTCTGTGTTCTCTTGGCCAGAGCCAGTTACAGGGATAGTTCAGATTCACGGGGAGGAGAAGTAAACTCCTCTTCTTGTTATGAGAAGCAGAATGCACACACAGGGAGTGTATGAATTGATGGTGGCTATCTTTGGAGATTGGCTGCTACCCTTTCAAGTACTTTAATAAGTCTAATAGTTGTAATAAATTAAACATAATAAGTATGGTGGATGTTAAGCTGTTTTGATTGGTCCAATTTAATTCTCCAACTGACCTAAAACTCTCTTATAACTCTGAACTCAAAATTCAAAATCTAAATCAATTACTCATTTTAAACTGGAATCACAAATCTAATCTGTTAGATCCTCCAATTTGCCAGATTTTCTTAAACATTACCAGTTCTTTAAGTACCAAACATACACAAATTGCTCCTTGTGGCAGACAGACCCGAAGCTTACTTTTAACCAGAGGGGATGTGATGTCACTCCCTTGATCAGGTTGTGTTACATGGAAAAGATGATGGGTTGTCACTTCTGTAATTATATTTGTTATATAAGATTGAAGGGAGAAATATTCCTTGTGGGTTTGATGATGTAAACTGGCACGTTGGAGAAGCCCATGTGACAAGGAACTATGGATCCTTCTAGGAACTACGGATGCCTCTGAAACCTGAGGAGGCCTCCAGCCAACTGCCAGCGTCCTCAATTATATGGCAGCAAGGAAATGACTTCCACCAACAACCTGAATAAGTCTGGAAGTGGATTTTTCCTCAGTTGAGCCTCTGGACCAAAATATAGCCAGCCAGCCCCTTGATTGCTGCTTTATAACAGCCCGAGGCTTTTGCAGGCTTGGGGCCACGTGTGGCCTCTGGATCCTTGAGTGTGGCCTTTTGACCGTATACAAATTTGACAGAACAAATCCTTTTAATAAAGGGATTTGTCCTGTGAAGTTTGGATCGGGTCAAGGGGCCGCACTTGGGGATCTGGAGGGCCAGATGTGGCCTTGAGGCTGCAGGTTCCCCACCCCTGGCTGAGTGGAAGACCCAGCCTAGACTCCCAATCCTCAGAAACTATGATATAATAAGTGCATGCTGTTTTAAGTCACTATGCTTGTGCTAATTGGTTACACAACGATAGAAAACTAATATATTTTAAATCTTAACACAAGAATATTAGTATTATAGATGTGATTTACTTTATTTTTATACTGAATTCTCATTTTCCTAGGGTCAGAAGATATCCACAAAACAATTATACCTAAGTACACTGGGGTCACCTCAGCCTACTGAGATTCCGTATCAACCAGAGAGAATTTTTTTTGCTGGGATTCAGGATTTGATTTTTTCATAAATTATTACTGGGACATTACGAGCCCTATAAAATAGGGCTCTGTACCTTAGAAGAGGTGTTCTTAGGCTTACCCATTCCCTGGATTCAAGTCCCACGTTACCTATTCTGTCTGATTTGAATCTGCTAACTCCATCTCACCCTCCACATAGGTTGTAGATTGTTATTTCTTCCTTGTTTAGATATTGTATTTTGGGGGCTTTCTTAAGATATTGTAATTGTCTTTCTGTGTGGTTCAAAAATATTTTAATGACATTGCATAGCATTCTTCCCACACATCTATTATTCTTATTAAACCTCTTTGAACTTGATCATTCAGTAGCTTATCTTTTTTTCTTTCTTGTTTCTTAGGTCATAATTCATATAGATATTTAAATGGCATCTGTCTGGATTTCACATATTGCACACTAGAAACAAAGCACATTTAATAGTAAGCTCCCACTATGAAAAAATAAAACAAAGTAGAAAAAGGAACCTGATGGAAGCAAAGAGGCACAGAAGAAAACAAACCAACCAGTAAATGATATCCCTGGGGTTTTACATCCATAAAACAAGGGATAGGGTACCATGAAAAATAAACAAAGACCAAGAAAGAATACTTGGAAATGTAAAATAGAAAAACTGAAATTAAACATTTTAGTGGAAGAGTAGGGAAGTCAAGTCAAGGTTATCTTCCAGTAAATGGAACAAAAAGGGAGATACAAAACAGAATAGAAAGGAGCTGGTTACGTGGATGTAGAGCATCAAGCCAGGAGATCAGAAATCACAGAAAGAGAAAAGAAAGAAAATGGAAGACAGAAAATTTTCCAAGGAAAAATACAAGAACGTGTCCCAGAAGGATACAGTCTCCATATTGAAAAGCTCCCTAAATATCCAGCATCATGAACGTTTCAGAACATCAGGAATACAAAGGCAATCTCAAAAGCTGGCAGAGCGACAAAACAGGTGCCATATAAAATGATGAGAGGCAGAGTGTCCTAAGACTTCTCAGCACCACTGGGCAGTAGAAGATAATGGAGTCATGCCTTAAAATTATCCGGCCAAACCAGGAATCAAGTGTGAGGGTAGACGCAGACGCTTTCTTATCTTAGAGCCTGCTAGAAGCTGTGCTCCAGCAAACACAGATAGCAAACCATGGAAAAGAATATCACCGGGTCTAGGAAAAGCGAAGGGAATTATCAGGATGGCAGCCATGCAACAGGGCTTTCTAGGAACCTGTGCGGGTTGCCAGCAGTGGGGAGAAGCACTGTGGGAGGGAGGCCGCCAAGAAAAAAAAATGCACAAGATACATTACGTCATATGCTTGAGTATCATGGAAAAGAAAAACCCTATTCAAAGCATTTGACAGCAGGAGGACCGCTTAGGAAAACATTAAAAAAGATAGGTGCACAAAAAATAGAATTTTTAAAATTATTAATTAAAGGAAAAAATTGTATGAGATATATAATTAATAGGATCACTAAACCTTATTTATATAGTCATAATAATATATTGACTACTGATTTATCTAGAATTTTTTTTACTGGGGAAGAAGAGAGGAAGTGGGAGGTGGTAATATAACACACTAAGTCATCATTTACCTAATAGGAAATTTATATTATAGCTTCAAATTGATAAGAAATAAAAGAGTATTACTTGGAAATAAGAAGATTAATGTCAGGTATTTTTTTAAAGCTAAATTAGTTCAAAATAGTTGCCTCCAGGGAATAGGGGACAGATATTTTCATTAAGAACTTTCAATACTATTTTGAGCACCTACTCTATGCCAGGAGTACATCTCCCTCTCCCCACGACCCCAATCATCAGAGCCAGCCCTCTCCCAAAGGGACATAGTGCGGCAATTCCTTTCATTGCCTCTCCCAGGATCCTGCTCCATGTATTACTGCTTCTTTAGTTTTCATCATCAGTCGATTTCTCCCTCTCTCCTGGCTTCTTTCTCTTTGCTCATCATCATGTCCAAGAACTTTCAGCTTCGCAAACTGACTGGCCAACTTTGGCTTCATTCCCTGGATTCTGATCTCATTTCTTGGCAGAGTATTGTTGGAATGCTCTCCACTACTAATGAGCCCTCTTTGGGCACAGCTCCAGGACCTCCCACACAGGGGTACTTGTTGGGTACTCCGTATACCACAGCTTGGACCACATAAACCCAGCCCTACCTGCAGTGGTGGGCATTTAGGAAACGGAAGTACAATACCTGTGGAAATAACTTGAAACAAGGGAGAAAGGAGAAGAGAGAGTCAAGGTTGACACGGAGGATGGAAAGGCCATTATTGACATTGGAATCTCAGGAGTGGGGTCATTTGCTAAGGGAGGCAAGGAAGATGATTAATTTGGTTTTAAACAAATTGAGTTTGAAGCTTATAGAATTGGGTAGTAATCAGGACAAAGTAGGCAAGTTAATCATTCATGATCCAGAAACAATGAAATATAATGGAAAAGGCTTTGGACTTGATATATACTAGATTCATATTCTGGCTCTGCCAGTTGCTAACTGAATGACTAATGGCAAGTTACTTAACTTTTCTGCCTCAGTTTTCTCATCTGCATAATGGGGATTGTATCTTCAATAGAAAGCTTGCACGACAAGTCTGAGGATCACCAGGAAAAGGCCACCTGAGTCAGAAAGAACAATCTGGCTGTAGTGTGAAGACTAGATTAGAGATGTCATGAGTGCAGATCAGTATCCTGGGTACAACAGTGCAGAAGACCAAGAACGATGGGCTCAGGGGGGTACTTGAGGGAGGGGGCAACTAGAGAATAGAAATGGAACAACTCAGGAAATGTTTGGGGATAGAACTAGAGGATAATGTGATTTATTGGATTCGGGGATTTGTGTAGCAGATGATATCAATGCTCCACCTTTATGCTTTTGGATCCCTTTACCATTTCATGCTATGCTTTCACTTTCAACAGCCAACATCTGCAAGGACAGCCAGGAGAGATACCTGGGATTTACATCTTCCTGGGGAGAACCTTACACATGATCCTGCTACAGAAGTATAAAGACTCCAGGTTCCTTGCCCCAACCCAGACTGCTCTGAGGTATGACTGTCTCCAGAATTCACCTGTGAAATTGAGCCTGAATCACCCTCTATGGGACTTTGTTTGATGTTGCATGCTTGCTCAGCTTCCTCCCCTCCCTGTTTCTCTTCCCTGCCCCCTTATCGTTTCTTCCTGGCAATACTTCCTCATAAATCACTTTCACATGAATCCTCATCTCATGGTCTGCTTCTGGAAGTCCATCCAAAGACAGTGTCTTAGTCATTAATGCTGCTTAGTAACTTTTCTCCTATGCACATGGTAGAGTTGTGCTTCTTGGCCTCCCGTGGTTGGGTGGTAGGGCCAAGTTAACAACTTGAGAAGAGGTGATACATGTCGCTTCTGGGCCGAGCATCGAATGCCAAGAAACCCTTTAGAGCTCTTTTCCCTCTTTGTGGTGACCAAAAACATTGCAGACTGTGGCCACTCTGTCATCCTGGATCCTAGAGTCGGTTTGACAAAGTGGAGCAGAGCTCCCAGCTCTATCTAACTCAATAGTCAGAGTGAGAAATATACTTCTATTGTGTTAACCCACTGAAGAGTTGGGATTGTTTGTTACTGTAGCATAAACTAGCATAGCCTGACAGACACGGATAACAGGAAAAAAGAGAAGAATTAAGGATAACTAAGATTTCCAACTTGCGCTATTTGATAGATGGTATTAACATTTTTTGGTTGGAAAAAGCAGAGGAAAAAGAGCTGAGTTTTGTTTTTTGTTGTTGTTTATTTGTTTGTTTGTTTGTTTTTTGAGACAGAGTCTCATTCTGTTGTCCAGGTTAGAGTGCCATGACATCAGTCTAGCTCACAGCAACTTCAAACTCCTGGGCTCAAGTGATCCTTCTGACTCAGCCTCCCGAGTAGCTGGGACTACAGGCATGCGCCACCATGCCCAGCTAATTTTTTCTGTATATTTTTAGTTGCCTGGCTAATTTCTTTCTATTTTTTTGGTAGGGACGGGGTCTCACTCTTGCTCCGGCTGGTCTCGAACTCCTGAGCTCAAACGATCGTCCCGCCTCGGCCTCCCAGAGTGCTAGGATTACAGGCGTGAGCCACCGCGCCTGGCCTGTTTGTTTTTTTAGATAGGTAATTAAATGCAGTTTCAGACATTTTGAGTTTGAGATTCTTGTGGACATCTGCCAGATATTGAGAAGGCAGCTGATAAGTGGTTCTAAATCTTCGAAGAGTGATCAGGGCTGGAGATAGATATTTGGGACATAAGTAGTAAATTAGGAAAATAAGGATAGAGAATCAGGACCGAGAGAAGAAATGAATGCATAATGCGTGTGTGCTGATGATAAATACAAACACAGAAGCTATGATTGCATTTAAACTGAGAGTTAAGCTTCCTGGCCAGGGAAACAAGGGACATATATTTTATTACATGGCTCTTACTGTTGGAAAGAAAGAAGTATGTCAGTTCCTTCAAAAACTGAAGTTCTCAATATCCCTCTCTTGTTTCATACAGACTACCTTCTGATTAAATTGTCTTAGAATCAGGATTCATGACCAAAAATTTTTTTGAAAACTATAGGTGATCTTTCCTGAATATCACTTCTTTGGGCTAGATTTGTGATGTAAATTGAATGGCAGAAAATTCCACACATATTTTCTGAGGAGAGTTTGGAGTGCAAGCATTTTTCTTTGTAAATCCCAAGAAGGTGGTGAGGTGCACAACTAATCTTGAAAGTCAAAATGCTAAATCAATATTCTCAGCTGGTCAGAGACCACTAGAAGCTTCATATGTAAGGGAGTCCCAGGGGTATCTGTGCAAAGCAGGACTCCTCTCTAGGAAGAAGCTTTGGAACTTTCCCAACATTTGCTTTAGCTGTCTGTAGTTGTCCTATGGAGTCTGTGGCTTGTAGCCCATCTCGATTGCCACGAGTTTAGACAGTGTTGCTCTGTATGTGCCGGCACCTCCCCAGCTACTGCTTTTGTAGCCTTGAAACTTTTCCAACAAGTATTATAATGTCTTCAATAGAGCCAAAGGGAATAATCCACCACCGAGGGGCCTGGAAGTGATTTTAATCACTGAGTGATATCGCAAGATGACTACAATACTTAGCTAATGTGATGTGTAAGGTTTTATTTCACGGAACAGCAAATTAATTCAGTTCACTGAACAGACATGATCTTTGGTAAACTTTTAAGTATTAGTTGGAGTAAGTAAGCTTTATGAGAATGAAAGAAGAATAATTCTGGCATATATGTAAAATATCAGCATTTGAAAAAAAAGCAACCACAGGGAAGAAAATGGGGGGAGAGGAATCACAAAAAAATAGAAATTTAAAATGAAAATATCATACAAGAACCACCAATCTATGCTCAATAAGACATGATGATAAAAAGCCTTGTCTTGTGGAGTTAATCAAATTGAGTGAACTAAAGCATGTTTTTGGTATTCATGATAACATCTAGAAAAGAATCAAAATCCTTTAAAAGCCAGAGGCAAAAAAGCCAGAGGCAATGATTTAGGCATTCTCCATATTTTCTCAATTGAAATAGGTTCTAGAGTGACGGGAAACTTTTCAATTAGTAAAAACACTCATAGAATCCAATAACACATGTACTTTAGTTTTCTTCTGAAACAATTTTTCTCTCTCCAGTTCCCCATTTCAACCAAACATAAATTATAGACAAATTTATTTGCAAAATAAGTTTTATTATGTTTGGCCTGATTATTTGTATAAAGTGCAGCAAGAGGCCGGGCGCGGTGGCTCACGCCTGTAATCCTAGCACTCTGGGAGGCCAAGGCGGGCAGATCGGTTGAGTTCGGAGTTCGAGACCAGCCTGAGCAAGAGCGAGACCATGTCTCTGCTAAAAAATAGAAACAAATTAGCCAGACAATTAAAAACATATAGAAAAAATTAGCCAGGCATGGTGGTACATGCCTGTAGTCCCAGTCATTTGGGAGGCTGAGGCAGGAGGATCACCTGAGCCCAGGAGTTTGAGGTTGCTGTGAGGTAGGCTGATGCCACGGCACTCTAGCCCAGGCAACAGAGTAAGACTGTCTCAAAAAAATAAAATAAAATAAAATAAAATAAAATAAAATAAAATAAAATAAAGTGCAGCAAGAATAGGGATTGGCCTTATAGGCTTTTTTAAGTTGGCTTTGCTGGTACTTATCATAAAGAATTTAGAATTATACTTTTAAAAGGCTCCCAAGGCTAGAAGTCAAGGCAAGGATTCATCATCAGACTGTACCTGTAATACCTGTACACAATGGGTGAATTTCTCTGTTCTTGAGGTACCCACAGTATCTCGAAATTCCAGTGCCTGTCAGAAAGTGACATTCTTTACTTACCGTAAGGTCAGGAACCTTGTCTGAAAACTATGTTTACAAATTACTAGGCCAGTTTTTCTAAGGGGCTCCATAGCAGTCCACCTTAATTCCTCAAAGCAGTCTGGTTGTATCTAAAAATACGATATTAGAGTCAAAGCCTTGTTAAAATAACCAATGTCTCTAATTCTGTTCTGTTACCAAAAACATTTTAAAAAGATAAATTCTTATTGAACTTATGTTAATAACTATATTGTCATAAATTAAGAATACTCACAAATAGTTTTCAAATTTTGGAGAAATCAGGTAGAGAGAAAAGTAAATGTTTCCATTTTGCTAACAAAATATACTTTACCCATTTTCTGTAAGTTATAAATAGCTCAAAGAAAAGAAAAGTTTTCTAAACTCTGGAAAACAACACATAAAACAAATCTGCAATGTTTTATACAAAAGTGACCAAAAAATCATTTCAGTCCTTCATCAGTTTAGTCCCATATAATTAATTCTTGCTTCGCTTGATTTAGGTTAGTAATTTTATGAGTCCAGTTTTTTCTTTGGAGTTTTTGGCATTCTTACCCAGTTCAATGCTATAATCTCAAAGCCATAAGCATGTATTTCAGAGTAACCATCAGAGTCTTTTCATCCTTTTCATGAACCCTCTTGAAGACACTACACTTTGGGATTTCCAAAGAGCTTTTTGAAAAAAGCATCAGAATAAAGTAATTAATGGTGGACAAGACTTAAAATGGCACGCTTAAAGATGTAATTGACAAAGAAATTTGGTCATTTCTTTGTGGCCAACAACAATTCAACATAATTATAATTATTACTAATAACATGTACTAAGACATATCAGATTCTTAGAAATCTCATACAATATTGGAATATAGATTAATAACATATCCATACAAATATAACAGAAAAAAGTTAAATGTCATTTCGTATTTGACAATGCTTCCCATATAATTTCAACATACCAAATAAACCTAAAATGTCTCTCTTGGACTTCCAGGGGCTTTTTGTAGAATGTCTAAAATTTAGCTCAAAGTCAACCAAGACTTAATTTAGAATTTAAAATTTTATTTTGGGAAGTTGGTAAAATATGAAAAAACACCTGATATCAAAATTGGATCACAGGTCACTGTAAAATAATATTCATTCATTTAGCCAAAATGATAATTAAAAGATTTCAAAGAGCAAAAAATAAAATGAAAAGGCTTTACTTTTTGATAGAGAGAAGACTAAGTTTTCCAAACAATCAAAAGATTTAAGAAAGAGAGCATGATGCAAACTCTCTCCCCCTTTTTTGTGTAGTTTGCTAAAAATGTGAACAAAAATCTTTTACTATATTTTATTAGTAGTACATGAAAATCTTGTTGAAAAGAGAAACCGAATTTTACCTTTGCATCAGTGCAGTATTAATGTTAAAGCTAATTTTAATAAAACCTTATAAACAGATCCATTCAATCTCAATCAGCTTTGATCACACAAGATAAGATTTTCATAAATCTTTTATGACCTCTTATGATTTTTTCCATTTCCTTTTTTCTCCAACTTTCCACATCTATTTAGTTTTATCTACCTTTTTTATTCCTTTAATTTGAAACAATCCTTAAATAACTTCTAAACTAGATGAAATTACTTTTCCTTTTACAAAAATCACATTTTTATATCTTTGTTACAACCTTCCTTACCAAAAAAACATTCTCTTTCCTTGTATATTTTGTATAGAGATTTTTTTTCCTATCTAGTAGTTTAATTATGTATAAACTATATTTGTAACTCTTATAACCTTAATTTCTAGTTTAAAAAAAAAAAAACCTAGGAAGTAAGCAGCTTTAATTATCATTATCAAATGTAGAGCCCAGGGCAAAGGACAGAGTTGTGAAGACAATGCCTGGAAGATCCAACCCCTCTTAGCATGGCCAGGAGGCAGAGCTGGGCTAGGGAGGACTGGACCATGTTGGGCTTATCTCTGGTCTGCAGCTGGTGGCCCAGGTGCTGTGGACATACATGTTTTCAGGCTTCACCATGATCACCTGTCTAGACCCCAGAATCTAAAGGCTCAAAACCAAAAACATAAGAGCTCACAGAGAAATCAAGCAAATATCAAAAATACCACAAAAGCAACAGTTTTATAACTTTAAAAAAATCTATCAGAGACAGTATAAATTTGCTTAGCCAGGAGACCTACGCAAAAATTTCTGAAGTAAATTCTGAAGACATTTTTATTTTACCAACAATTTTTAAAGTAGTTTTATTTAATGAAGATTACCAGTGTTGTGTGAACTTGAAGAGCATTTGGCCATATTTACTTCATTTATGAGTGTTCATTTATTTACAAGTCAATTTGGTGCCATGTAGACAATATATAAACATAGACAATATATAGACATGCACATATGTATACCTAAAAATACAGACACAAATAAAGACTTTATAGCTTTTATTTTAAAATTTTAGCCATAAGATAGGTAAAAGTCACCATTTAAAAGGACATTTAGATTAAACTGTGTCTCTATAAATAGAACAGGTTAAAGTTTATCTGTTCTGCAAGGCTAAAGTCCTTACTGAGTTTTAGGGACAACAGGGTAGTAAATTTACATCTCACAGTACAAAGAGAGAATTTAAGCTTTTTCAAGAGAAGTTTGGGTGTGTTAAAGGAAGACTAAAAATGGATGCCAAGGTAACAAAAAATCATAGGAATTTACCACAGGATTTTATAAAGAGACCAATTTTATTTACATAGGCAGCTTCTAATTTAGTCTCTGTTTTCCAGCTGAACCATTGGTCTCAGGGCAGAGCCCATCAATGTGTAGGGCCAAGAAAGCATTTGCATTTCTAGGGCCTAGTGCTTAAATATGTGAAAAGCGGGTGCAGCTGGAAGGCAGAGCATCTAAATCCCTGGAAATCAAGAATCCCATTTTCACATTGAATCCTGGTTCCCCCCAAAAGAAGGACCCGGCCGCAGAACCACTTCCACAGTGCATCTTGCTGTGAGGACGTTGCCTGAGGCTGGTGGACAACCCAGTGCCAATCAGCCCCCTCTGTGATTGGCTCATCCACTGCAAGAGTCTTATCCCTCTGTGGCCAGTGTTTCCATGGCCTCCAAGTGTCCAAACCATGTTTTGGTTAACTTCCAATGTGCAAAGAAACAAGCAGCCCCCTGTAGTACTAACCATTCACTGCAGCCGTTGCCTGCCACCTCCGAAACTACAGCCCTCGCCAGTGACCCACCTGCAATTGCACACAAAGGTCAAATTTTCTCTCATGGTACAAAATAATCCCTAGCACCCCAAAAAGCCAAAGTGATCAGGGAACTCAGTACTAAAGAGAATAGAACTTAAGACCTGAGAGAAACCTGCCCACGATTCTTGGGACTCCATGAGGAAGACAGAAGATCCTCAAAAGGGGGTGTGTTGTTCCTTGATTCTGTTTCTCAAGAGGTGTCAGGGCCATTAACAGTTCCCTGTAGATCTCTTCATGTGGTATCAAAGATAGCAAAAGAAAGGAGAAGTGGATGGAAATGAAAGAACCAAGTCTTTGAGGAGCCCATTTGGGGAGATTTTAAGTTTCCCAAAAGGCCAATAACATTTTACATTTTTTTTCCAGCAAAATCTTGCCATAAGAGAGGAAGCAAACAGAAGAACCAAATATAGAATTAAAAAACAGTTTTAGTTGACTGGAAAAAAAAAATTCCCAGAAACAGAACCCAAAGAAAGTCCTTAAAAAAAAATTATAGCCAAAATATCAACTTTGAATTAAGCTGATTTTTGACTATAGAGCTTCCTTAAAAAATTCTTTTCAAATCTCTTATCAGATTTCAACCAGGACAAATAGCCAATATTTTTGGCTTTTGAACTTTTTTTTCTTTTTTTAACCAAAGATACCTTCCCAGGTGACTCATCATAAGCAATAAGCCTTAACCAAGGTTATGACTTAAGGACACACAAGGCATCCCCAAAGAGATGTAAAGAATTCCTCGCAAGATCTAGAACCACCCCAAAGACAGCTCAAAGAAAGTAAAGTTTTACTAGTTGCAAATGGGAGTACAACCCACATTTCTGTCCTGCCATAGTCTCTGGTGTCTCAGCTTCTCAGCTAACCATCTACAAACAAAGGCTTGAAAACCCTGTGTGCCCCACAGATGAAAGAGACAGGAAATCGAAAGCTGTCCACGGATGGGAAAAGGATCAATAACAAATGAGTTCCCAAAAAGTCAGAGTCACACAAATAATTTCCAATGTTGTACTTATTCCAATAGCAACTCAATCCAGTAAGTCTCTTCATGGAAAGTCCAGAAGGTAATTTTCCAGGTTAAGAATAAGGGTTGATATAAGCAAGAAGTGTTCCTAGAGTGTCGTATTAGAGGCAGTTCCCATGATGCCCAAAATTTCACTCCCAGTACTAGACTAAGATAGAAAAGACTCTCGTTGCTACAGGTGGTTAAGGACGGAGTTTGTGATTACATTGCCTGCAGTATCCCCCAAATTTGTGTGTGTTTTGGGGGGTTGAGGGGTTGCCAGTCACAAACTCATTAATCCCTAATACTGGGTAGACCCTCCTAGAATTAGACTTTCCTAGGACTAACCAGGCAACAAATGTTGAGATGACAAAAGCCACTTATGGATGGGACTTCTCATAAAGACAAACTCCCCTGAGAGCTTAGCACATTTGGAACAGAGCGTGCTGCTTAAAATCTTATGTCTTGAGTTCCCAACCATTTTCAGACTGGCCACTGGATGTGACCCCAAAATCACCCCTGGGTCATGGTGACCAAGAAAGAGTACTCCCGTGTTGTCATTTTTAGGGACAGAAAAATAAGAGGTAATGGAATGACAGAGGCAGAAAAATAAGAAGGAGGAAACAGTTAAAGAAAAACAATAAGAAGGAAATAGTTAAAGAAAAATAACCAGGAAAACAGTTATTTTAGTCTTAAAGAATGGGGTAATTAGACCATGGAACAGTGACCAACATTCAGAAAATAGAAAAACACCACAAATGGTGATTTTCCCCATCACACATATAGGAGAAAGAAATATCTGGAACATAACGTTTAAGTTATGTCCATACCTGGAAAAATCCAGACCCCAAAACCTGGAACATATAGTCATGAGTAATTACAACTGACCTTTACATCAGCATATACTACTAGCATATAAAAGGAGGAATTTTAGAGTTAATTAGGGTCTTTTCCACTTCTAGAGACAGACCCGTTTCCCCTTGGGAAATGTCTTTTGCTTTTCACCCTTAAACTTACTTTACAATAAATTTTTCACAAGTACTTGCTGAGTATTTGCCATCTCTCTCTGTTGTGCGGGCCAAGGCTTGTGATTCTTCCAAGCCCAGGGCCCAAGAACTGGGGCAACACTTCAGAGTTCAGCCGTGAATAGAACTATGACAGTCACAAGTCAAGCTCTCAAGGACATAAAACAATTAAGAGTAGGAAAACTCATCCAGTTTTTATTTTGGACACTCACAGCTAAATTTGTCTAAATAGATGCCAATCTGGGCCGGGCATGGTGGCTCATGCCTGTATTCACAGAGCTGAGGCAGAAGGGTCACTTGAGGCCAGGAGTTTCAAGACAAGGCTGGGCAATATAGTGAGACCCTGTTGCTACAAAATTGTTTTTAAAAATTAGCCGAGTGTGATGGTGCATGCCTATAGTCTCAGACTAAGGCAGGAGGATCTCTCGAGCTCAGGAGGTCAAGGCTGCAGTGGTCTATGATCGTGACACTGCACTCTAGCCTGGGTGACAGAGTAAGAGCCTCTCACTGAAAAAAAAACTTTTTTTTAAATAGATACAGTCTGGTTAGAACCTCAAAACTGACCAGGTCTGAAGGGCTGGCTTGAACAAGGGAGTTATAGCGCTCTTAGGCCTGTGTTCTATCCTATGGAACCTCTCCTTATGACAGAACAACACAGAAATACAAAGGCAAAGGAAAGACTATTTCTGGAGGAAAAAAATCAGACAGTATGAATATTCATACCAAAAAGTACAAGAGTTGCTACATCCAACATTAGTCACATAAATCCCTTTCTCCCCTTAATCAAGGTTTTGGAAAGGAAAAAGAGACAAACAGTGATTTTTGCCATCTGCTCCACTGGGTTCCACAGAGGGAAGCCAGGAGCCTGGCTAGTGAGAATTTCTTACCCTTCTGATGGTTTGTCAGGTCCTGGGTTCCCTTGACTATGGTTTCCGGAAGAGCATTGCAGCTTTGGAATCTTGCTCGTGGCATCAAACTGTTGGGGCCAAGGGAAATCTTCTGCCTTGCCCTCTGAAGATTCATTGAAAAATCAACTGACAAAAAGCAGATTAATAGGAGGAAAGGCATTCAAATTTATTAGTGTGCACAGAGTCATACAAAATATAAGAACTCAAAGAATGGCCAGAAGATTGACACTTTTATACCATCTTGAGGTTACAGGAAGAATGGGGGCTTGGATCGTGGCAAACAGATTACAGGAGCGGGAGAAGATGAGGCCTGGCTGGCAAAGGTGGTCTTCTTATGTAGATGAAACCTCACAAGTAGCAGCCCTCAGGGAAAATAGATGGTAAATATTTCTGTCCTACCTTTAAAAGCATCAGTTAAACTTTCCTAGATCCAGACAAAGGAGGACCCTCACAGAAAGCCTGGCTACCCCGAAGGGTGCAGATTTTCTCTACAGATGCAAATCTCTCCCACAAAGCCCAGCTTTGCAGGGCTACTTCTGTTTACAGGCGCCCTGAACAGCCGTCTCTAAATATGTCAAAGAGACATCTGTTGGGTTGAAATATTTTGGTTTTCTTCAGTGTCTGTGTACTTACGCCCAGCCCCCAGCCCAGCCCATCCTCTGCGCCAGACCCTTCTCTTTACATGGTCTTACTGCATCAAGGCAAACACAAATAATTGTGTTTCTGTTTATTAAATTACAATTATTTCCATATTCTGTCCTCAAGATTACCCAACAGCACTTTTTCCCTTTTTTTTTTAATTGGAGAGTTTCTAATTTTTTTTCTAAATACTTAGACGCAATTGCTTGGTTTTCTCCTCCAGAAGGCTAATCACATTCATGGTGTACGTGGTTTCCTTGCTTTATTTTGTGCCAACCCATTTCTAAATCATGGGGTGGGAACATCTCACAGCCTCCACATAGGAAAAAGCCACCTCGCATGAGCTGAGTTTTGAAAGATGATTAGAGTTTGCCTAGCAGACTGTGGCAGGTGAGGGCATTCAAGCTTGAGGACTGAAAATGTGTAAAAGTGTGACAGCCAGTGGTCCTGAGGACAAACCCAGCGGCACGCGGAGAGTTGGAGAATCAAAGTTTATTCGCCAGCGGGCTCAGAAGGGTCTTGCCACCAAATTCTGAGTCCCATCTACCCGATTTTTCCCACTTTTATTAAGTTGGGGTGATCTGAGGGGTGGGATATCAGGTGGCTAATGCCCGCCAGGTAATAGGTTAGTCAATGTGTCAGGTAATAGGTTAATATTATGTTGATGCACCAGGTAATAGGGTAGTTGATGCACCAGGTAACAGGTTTAGTGTTATGTTGATGCGCCAGGTAATAGGTTAGCATTATGCTGATGCGGGTCTCCCATGAGGGGTGGGGGTCTCAGGTGGCTGATGTGCCAAGTAACAGATGGGGGGTTTTCCTTATCGAAAGCACAGAGAGATGAAGCAGCTTGGTTTGCTCAAGGACCCACGAACAGTTTATACAGCGCTCCAGTGTGACTGCAGCAGTGTCAAGGTCCAGTCCTAACATCAGGAGACTCCGAGGGCTTGGCCCTGTCTCTAGGTAGTGGGGGAGGGAGCATGAAACAGGCTCTGCCCTGTGACTCCCTCTCCGCACTTGCACAGTCTTGCTTTCTCATTGCTTCCCTTAGGGGCTTTTCTTTATCGCTGTAACAATAGTCCTGTCAACATACTAATTGTGAAAAAGATTGCTGAAAGGATCCCAGTTTGGAAGCAAGTGCTTAGGAGGAGCATTCTTCCTGTTGCTCCCCCCCCACTGCAGAGCCCTCTGACACGTGGCCAGAGCGGCTAAAGAGGAGGCTGGAGATGGCAGTGGGCAGAGGCCTGACCACCTACACTTGGTACGACAGGCAAAGAGCTTGTTCTTCACCTGGGATATGATAGGGAGTCAGCAAAAGGTTTCAGGCAAAGGAGCACTTCGTTTTTTGAATAAAAACAATACATATTTGAGTGTAAATACACATACCCACAAATATACATATAAATATATATGTGTATGTATAGATAGACACAGTATATTTAGAGACATTTGAGAGATAGAATCTATATAAGTATATCAAATATATGTAAATATATACCCAGACAGTTGTTTATGTACATATATGTATATGCATCTAGTCTGCTGTTCCTATACATAAAGAATGTAACATTATACATGTATGTGTATTACATATAGATATAATACATGCATGTATACCATGTATAGAGAGAAACAGAGGCAGAGAGGAGGGAAAACTGAGTGGATACCTCCCCAAACTATCAACAGTGGTTACCTGAGGGCTAGATTGGAGAGGAGCTCTCACTTATTTTACACCCTTCGGTATCATTTGACGTTGATACAAGAGTATATATTAACTTTGTAATACAAAAATATCAAAAGCATAAAAATGTAGGGACTATTATTTAGATTCAGGCTAACAAATTTTACAATCTTAAGGCACTATCCAATGTTCTATGGAAACACAGGAGGTCACAGCAGCATGGGTCACAGGATTAGGGGCAAGTGGTCTCGGCCGCAGGATGGTGGAGGTGGGAATAGGCTGGAGATCAGTGTGGAGGTCATTGCAGAAGACCTTGGAGAAAATCAGATGTGCGTTATATGCTCTCTTTTATTACTGAGGCTTTCTCCTACTGTTCCCCAACCTGGAATCTGCCCTCACCCCAATTCACCTACTGAAATTCTGCTCATCCTTCAAAGCTGAGTTCAAATCCAAGTTTCTCCATAAAGCCTTATCATTTCCAGCCTGTTGCTGTAGTTATCTCCCCTGTAACACTGTTTCTTCCAGTGTGACATTTCTTTTTCTCTATTCTTTCCCTGGTTTTGTTTGTATCTCTTAACCAGATTGTAACAAATTTGAGGATAAGAGTCATTTCTTAGCCACATGCAAAAGAATGAAACAGGACCCCTATCTCTTGCCATATACAAAAATTAATTCAAGATAGATAAAATAATTAAATGTAATGCATGAAACTATAAAAATTCTGGAAGAAATAGTGGGAAAAATTTGTCTAGAGATCTATCTAGGTGAAGAATTTCTGACTAAGGCCCCGAAGGCAAATACAGCAGCAACAAGAACAAATAAATGGGAGTTGATTAAATTAAAAAGCTTCTGCACAGCAAAGGAAATAATCAATAGAGTTGTGAACTAAAATAAAATCTTCAGGCTCCCTCCACTGGCTGACTGAATGGATTCCCTCTTGGGGATGCCCTAAAACTGAGTTGCTAGCCATGAGAAGGGAGGTCAGACAGGCCTCACCATGCCCCCTTCCCTTCTTGGAGATATCCTTTGTAACTCATTAGCAGGCCTAAGTCTATGCAAGACAAACCTACAAGTCCTTAACATACATAACAAATCATTTGAGTCTGAGTATTTGTCCGTGGCTTGTCTGTGATTAACAGACTTTCTTATCTTAACTTGAAACATTCCAAACCTTTAGACAAAGCTTCATTTCTTTAAACAATTAGAAATCAGAGAGACTATAAC
>CAUYSK010042879.1:0-28349 GCA_963575035.1 Avahi laniger
ATGGTGCATACTGCACTCTTTGTGTATGCAAATACACGTCCCCTCCTCTCCCCTTCCCCCTCCCCCCTGCTCAACATCCAATAGATGTTATTCTTATATGTGCACTTATGTGTTGATCACTTAATATCAATTTGATGGTGAGTACATGTGGTGTTTGTTTTTCCATTCTTGGGATACTTCACTTAGTAGAATGCATTCCAACTCTATCCAGGAGTACATAAGAGGTGCTATATCACCATTGTTTCTTAAAGCTGAATAGTACTCCATGGTATACATATATCACATTTTATTAATCCACTCATGTATTCATGGACACTTGGGTTGTTTCCACATCTTTGCAATTGTGAATTGTGCTGCTATAAACATTCGGGTACAGGTGTCTTTCTTATAGAGTATCATTTGTTCTTTTGGGTAGATGTCCAGTAATGGGATTGCTGGATCGAATGGTACTTCTACTTGTATCTCTTTAAGGTATCTCCATATTGCTTTCCACAGAGGTTGCACTAGTTCACAGTCCCATCAGCAGTGTATGAGTGTTCCTATCTCTCCGCATCCACGCCAACATTTATTGTTTTGGGAGTTTCTGATAAAGGCCATTCTCACTGGAGATAAGTGATATCTCATTGTGGTTTTGATTTGCATTTCCCTGATGATTAGAGATGTTGAGCATTTTTTCATGTGTTCGTTGGCCATTATTCTGTCTTCTTTTGGAAAGTTTCTGTTCATGTTCTTTTCTCACTTTTTGATAGGGTCGTTTGATTTTTTCTTGTTGATTTTCCTGAGTTCTAAGTAGATTCTAGTTATCAGCCCTTTATCAGATTTTTTTGTATTGTTATAAAAAGCTACTTTCAGGTGAAATACATGTTAAATGCTAAAATCAGATTATATTTTCACTATTTCCTTAAGTTTATACTGTTTGGAGGACTTCAAAATCACTTTGATATTTGTGGATGTATTTGAAAATAATGAGTGGTTTGCTTGTGGGGAGTAGGCAAAGACATATAACATTTAAGTACTATATTAGATACTTTGTGTATGTTATTCACTTGTTTATTCATTTGGCATTTATTTAAATCCTATTATGTGCCAGGCACTGTTCTAAGAAATATAGCAGTGTACAAAATTAAAAAAATAAAACATACGATATGGCAGGCAGTGGTAAAGATATGGAAGAAAGGAAGGAGTATGGAGTATGTACAGGGCGCAGATTGAAATAGACTGGTCAGTGAAGTCCTTTCCTACTCAGCTGATTTCGTGTTGTGAAGTGGTGAGGGAGCAATGCCTTTGCTTATCCAGGAGAAAGGGATTCCAGGAAGGTACAACAAAGAGCAAATGCTCTGGGAGAGGACTGTTTTTTTTTTTTTTTTTTGAGACAGAGTCTCACTCTCTTGCCTGGGCTAGAGTGCCGTGGAGTCAGCCTAAATCACAACAACCTCAAACGCCTGGGCTCAAGCGATCCTCTTGCCTCAGCCTCCCGAGTAGCTGGGACTGCAGGCACACGCAACTGTGCCTGGCTAATTTTTTCTATTTTTAGTTGTTTGGCTAATTTCTTTCTATTTATAGTAGAGACGGTGTCTTGCTCTTGCTCAGGCTGGTCTCGAACTCCTGAGCTCAAGCAATACTCCTGCCTCGCCCTCCCAGAATGCTAGGATTACAAGGATGAGCCACCGCCCCGGCTGAGAGGACTGTTCTTAATGTCTTAAGATTTAAAAATTGCAAGGAAGTCTGTGTGGCTGGAGTGTAGTGGGAAAGGAGGAGAATGGTAGATGGGGTCAAAGGCAAATGAGGAGAGACTTTGTTAAACCACCATAAGGACTTTGGCTTTTACTTTGAGTAAAATGTTCTCTTATATACTCTTCACAATTGTTATACAAAGTTAGTTGAATTCTTCCCATTTTACTGTTGAGTAAATAAAGTTTCTACCAGATAACCAATAATTAACTTCTTTAAAGTCATGTAAAAGTTAGTAAGTTTTGAAGTTAGGTTTTTGACTTCAAAGCCCCATCTTTTTTCATTGTATTATCATTCTTGTAGCATACTTCTAGAAGCTTTTACTTTTACCATGAAATCAAGGGTGGACTTATTTTTTAGGGTGGATCCAGGGTGAGCGTCCATGCAGGGCCCGTTATTTTTCATTTAATAGCCATAGGAACTAATGCCATTCTAATTTTTAAATTAACTTTGACATGGAAGTTTACATATAATGCAAGGCACCCATTTAAGCATCTTTTCAATGCGTTTTGACAAACTGGTGCACTTGTATAACCATCACCATCATTCACATACAGAACATTCCCATCATGTCTAAAGTTCACTGATTGCAGGCATTCCCCATTCATGGCCCAGGCAACCACTGATCTTTCTCTCAATGTAGGTTAGATTTCTTTTTTAGAGGTTCGAACAAATGGAATTGTAGAGAATGCATTCTTTTGTGTCTGATTTTTGTTCAACATGTTTTTTTTGATTTATTTCGCATGGACCAATCATTTATTTCTGTTGAATAGTGTTTCATTGTCTAGTGCTATTCTAACTGGTATCTGAAACGTGTTTGTTGAATGAATGCATATCCTCTTCCCCATAGTTTTGTTGCTTTTCTTTATAATGAACATGCTAAAACCTCTTCTAGATTTCGTATGTTGCTAGACTTAAATTTGTGTATAGATTATGTGAAGGGATGATTTTAGTAAAAAATATACAGGATTTAGAGCTCAGTATTTATTAAGAAGCAAAATTCCTCCATTGGATTATCTTGGTACCCTTGTCTAAAATGAATTTACTGTAAACATGAGGGTTTATTTCTGGACTTTAATTTCTTTTTTGTTGATCCATTTGACTATCTGTGTGCCGGTATGTCTTGGTTGCAGTCTGCAATTTCGAAAACAGGAAATGAGAATCCAACTCTGTTCTTCTTTTTCAAGGTTGTTTTGATTAGTCTGTGTCCCTTGAATTTCCATATGAATTTTAGGATTACTTTGCCAATTTCTATAAAGAAGCCAGGTGGCACTTCGATAGGGATTGCGTTGAACTAGATCAATTTAGGGAGTATTGCCATCTTAGGTTTTCTTATCTATGACTATGTGATGTCTTTGTTGATAGATCTTTCATTTCTTTCAACAGTGTTTTGTAGGATCTTACTCTGTTGTCTGGGCTAGAGTACAGTGGTGTCATCATAGCTCAATGCAACCTCAAACTCCTGGGCTCAAATGATCCTCCTGCCTCAGCCTCCCAAGAAGCTGGAATTACAGGTGCACCACCATGCCTGGCTATGTTTTGTATTTTTTGTAGACAGCGTCTCCCTATGTAGCTAAGGCTGGTTTCTAACTCCTGACTTCAAGTGATCCTCCCACCTTGGCCTCCCAGAGTGCTGGGATTACAGGTGTCAGCCAACTGTGCCCAGCCTTGTTTTGTAGTTTTTAGAAGAGTACAAGTTCTGTACTTCTTTTGTTAAAGTTATTCCTAAGTACTTTATTCTCTTTGATGTTTCAGAAATGGAATTGTTTTCTTAATTTCATTTTTGGTTTTTCATTGTTGTATAAAAATGCAATTTTTACATGTTGATTTTATACCCTGCAACCTTGAAATTGTTTAATTATTATAAAATATATTATCCTTATTGAAATCTAATCTATTATTAAACTGTTATAAGATCTAACAGTTTTTAGTGGCTTCCTTAGGATTTTCTTATATGAGATTATGTCATCTGCAGTTAGAGGTAGTTTCACTTCTTCCTTTCCAATCTGGATGTTTTCTGTTTTATTTTCTTGCCTAATTTTGTTCTGGCTAGAATCTTCAATACGCTGCTGAATAGAACTGGCAAGAGTGGACAGCCTTGTGTTGTTCCTGATGTTAGAAGGGAAGTGTTCAGGTTTTCACCATTAAGTATGATACTACCTTTGATTTTTTTCATAGATACCAGTTTGAAGAAGTTTTCTTCTGTTTCTAGTTTGTTGAGTGCTTTTATCATGAAGGGGCTTTTATCATGTTGGATTTTTTTCAAATGCTTTTTCTGCATCTTTTGAGGTGATCATTTGGTTTTTGTTTTCTCTTAATGTGGTGTATTACATTATTTGGTTTTTGAATGTTGAACAAGTCTTCCATTCTGAGATAAGTCCCACATGGTCATGGTATATAATCTGTATTATATTTTGCTCTATTTGATTTCCTAGTGTTTTCTTGGGGATTTTTTTTGTTTCTGTTTTTGTAAGATCTATCAATTTGTAGTTTTCTTGTGATATCTTTGGTGTTATTACCTGGGTAATGGCCTCATAAAATGAATTAGTAAGTGTTCCAAGTGCTTTTGTGTTTTGGAAGAGTTTAAGAATTATGGGTATTAATTTTTCTTTTAACTGGTACAATTTATTAGTGAAGCCATCTGGGCTTGGGATTTTCTCTTTGGGAAGCTTTAAAATTACTAATACAGTCTCTTTACGTGCTATAAGTCTATGCAGATTGTTTATTCCTGAATCAATTTTGATAGTCTTTGACTTTCTAGGAATTTGTCCATTTCTTCTAGTTAATTATTTAGCATTCAGTTGTACATTTTATCCCTTTATAATCCTTTTTATGTCTGTGAGGTTGGTAAGTAATGTGCTATATTTCTTTCCTGATTTTAGTACTTTGAGTTTTCTTTTTTCTCCTCTTGGTCAGTTTAGCTGAAAGTTTGTTGATTTATCTTTTTAGATAATAAGCTTTTTAAAAAAACTTTTTCTTTTGTATTTCTGTTGTCTAGTTTACTTATTTCTGTTCCCATCTTTATTATTTCCACTGTTGCTCTTGGTTTAGTTTGCTCATCTTTTTCTAGTTTCTTAAGGTGGAAGGTTAGGTTATTGATTTGAGATCTTCTAAAATGTAAGCATTTGCAGCTATAAATTTCTCTCTATGCACTGCTTTCACTGTTATCGTATGAGTTTTTGTATCTTGCATTTGTGAGTTTATTCTTCCCAAAAGTATTTTTTAGTTTCCTTTGTGATTTTTTTTAACCCATTGCTTATTTAGAAGGATGTTGTTTAATTTCCACATACTTGTGAATTTCCTATATTTTATTTTGCCATTAGTTTTAATTGCATTCTGTTGCGGTTGAGGAACATATTTTGTATGATTTCAGGCCTTTTAAACTTTTACTAAGTTTTATTTATGACCTAGCATATGGTTACCCTGGAGAATGTTCCATTAGCACTTGAGAAGAATGTGTATTTTGCTGTTGGATGTTCTATAAATGTCTGGCAAATCTAGTTCTATATTTTCAAGTCTCCTATGGATTTGATCTTGTGTCTAGTTTTTGCATCCATTGTTGAAAGGTGGCATTAAAGTCTCCCATCTACTATTGTAGATGAGAATTGACTATTCCTCTCTTCAATTCTGTCAGTTTTGCTTCATTTATTTTGGGGCGCTCATTAGGTTCATATCTTTATAACGTATTTTTTCCTAATGATTCATCTGTTTATCATAATAATTAATTTTTTTTCTTTTCAATAATGTTTTAAAAAGTTTATTTTGTCTGATATTGGTATAGTCACTCCAGCTTTTTTCTGGCTGCCATTTACATGATACATCTTTTCCTATCCTTTTAATTTCAACTATTTGCATTTTTAAATGTAAAATCTCTGCCTTTTGATTGCATTATTTAATCATTTACATTTAATATTGTTAAGGATATAGTTGAATATGTGTCTTCCATTTTGTTTCATTTCTATGTTTTTTTGTTTTTATTCCTTTACTGCTTTCTTTTATGTCAGATGACATTTTTGTAGTGTAATTCCTTTAATGATATTTTCACAATATTCTTTTTTTAAGTTTTTGTCCTAGTGTTTACCATATACATCTTATCTTAATCTAAATCTTTTGTACTTACTTAATTCCAGTGAGGTATAGAAATCTTATTCCTATATATCTTTATTTTCCCTTTCTCCTTTTTGGTGCTATTATTGTTATATATATATTGCAGCTATATATTTTGCAAACCCAACAATATATTGTTTTTGCTGTTACTTTATATAATTTCATGTTATTTAAAGGAACTGAGAGAAGAAAGGAGACCAAATAGATACATTTATAGAATTTGTTACATTAACTATTTTTAACATTACTGTCTTGTTCCATTTTCTTACTCCAGAATAGCTTAACTTTCACCCACCTTCTTTATGCCATATAGTCAAATATACTATATTTCTATTTATTACAGATCCAATAGTAGACTTACATACATATTGTTTTGTATATATTTTTTTTATGTCAGTTGAAGAAAGGTGAAAAGGTATGCATTTTACTGTCTTTTATTTTTACACAATTATCAGTGTCCTTATCAGGCCTGCTAGCAGTGAATTCTATCAGTATGTGTCTATTTGTAAGTTTATTTTGTCTTTTTTGAAAAATAGTTTTGCTGGATATGAAGTTCTTCATTGACAGTTTATTCTTTCATCATTTTCAATGTCATCCCCCAGCTTTCTGGTCACCATTGTTTCTGATGAGAAATCAGTTGTGACTAGTCACTTTTCTCTTGCTGCTTTCAAGAGTTTTTCTTTGTCATTGCCGTTCAACATTTTTTGCTATGATGTTTCTGGGCATGAATCCCTTTATTTATCCTACTTGGAATTTATTGAGCTTGTTGGATGTGTAGATTAATGTTTTTCATCAAATTCGGGGAGTTTTTAGCCATTATTTCTTCACATATTTTTCTGTTACTTTCTCTCCTTTCCTCAAACTCCCGTTACACATATGTTGGTTCACTTAATAGTGTCCCACATTTTTCTGAAACTCTGCTCACGTTTCTTCATTCATTTTTCTCTTTTCTCCAGATAACATAATTCCTGTTAGTCTATCTTCAGATTTGCCTAGTTTTTGTTCTCCCAGTTCACATGTACTGTTGAGCCCTTCTTGTGAACTTTTTAGTTAAGTCATTTTATTTGTCAACTCTATAATGTCCATTTGGTTTTTTTTAAAAAACATCTCTTTCTTAAAGATTATTTATTTGATGAGACATTGTCATCATACCTTCCTTTAAGCATGGCTTTCTTAAGTTATTGGACCTAGTTTTAATGACTGCTTTGAAATCTTTGTTAAGTCTGACATCTTGGCCCTCATACATATGATTTCTGTTGCCTGCTTTCTTTTCCCGTGTATGGATTACTTCTGTTTCTTTGCATATCATAATTGGGAAGGGGGGGCTGGACATATATATAATACACTGTAGGATCTCTGGACACTTATCCCTTCTGGTGCTTGTTGTTTGCTAGTTTAATGGGTTGGCTGGACTTTTTTAGTGAAGTTTTATGTTCCTTACAGTGTGAAGTACCTGATGTCTTACATCAGAGAGAGTACAGCCTTGGACATGGGCATAGTTACCCTGGGATGAAAGTGATTTTAGCAGGCTGATTGTCTCTTTCACTTATGTCTTTTGAGCTCTCCGCCTTTGTTGGTATCACACCCAGATGTTAGTTTCCACTAACTGCTGTTGATTGTTCTGTTATTTCTGACAGTTCTCTGGGACATAAATTGCTCCACAGTCAGATCAAATTAAATTTTGGCACCTTTGCATGGGCATTTTTTGAGGCCAGTCTTTAATGTTTGATCTGAACCCAGGAGGGCTTTTCCTGGCGATCTCTTTCTTCAAGTTCTCTTTGATTAGACTAGCTGGCCTGTGATTTAGCTCAATGGTCACAAACCTTTTTGTCACCAGGGACTTGTTTCACGGAAGACAATTTTTCCACAGATGGGATGGGGAGGTGGTGGTAGTGCAGAGCTCAGGCAGTGATGCAGGGCCTGTTTCCTAACAGGCATGGACCGGTAATGGGCTGTGGCCCTGGGGATGGGGACCACAGGTTAGCTTCTTGTTGTATTGGAACTTGCAGCTTCCTTTTAGTTGCCTACCAACAAAATTTCCATGTTTTTGAGAGTACTCTTAGGGTTGAACTTCTCTACATTCTGTTCCAAATAAAGTCAGTTCCTTTGGGGATAGTTTCAGAGCTCTCTGCTCTTAGGACTGCTGCTTCTATGCAGCAGAATCTCTGAGCCATTACACTGGGCAAGGTGCTAGCCTCTAGTCTTTTTGGCTTGCCTCTTCCTGTGTGGAACCTCCATCTTATGTAGTAAGACGGGTTGAAGGCAAGTGACACCTCAGTATTCTAGGCCTGTTGCGTTTAGTATAGAGTCTCTGCCTGTGTTTTGAGGCTGATGGAGGAAGGTTGGGATAGAGTTTGGGTATAAGAAATTCTGTTGGCCTGCCTGTCATGGGGTGTACTCTACCCCTTGACTGGGAGCTTTTTGGGGGAAAAAGCCCTGTCTTCCTGACCCCATCTGCCCAGAGTAGAGCTTTCATTATGCTCAGCTGGCAGGAGGTGGGAAGGGGCAGTGTGGCCCAGATGCCATAGATTCCTGCTGTTCCTATTGAGATTAGTAGATTATTTGAAATAGTTTTTCATTTGCTGTATTCCCTTAGAACAATCTCCAGAGAATCAAATTTCTTTTTTTCCTTTTTAAGTAGTTTTTTATTGATTGAATTTGACTATTCAGCCTTATTTTCTCTGGATAAAACTTACTTGTTAATAGAGTATTGACCTTTGGGCATTTTATTGATTTGCTGATATTTTGTTCAGCTTTTTTGCCCATATGTTCATGAAGAATATTGATCTTTGGTTTTGGTGTCAGGGCAATGCTAGCTAGCCTCATAAAAATGACTTAAGATGGCTGGGCATGGTGGCTCATTCCTGTAATCCTAGCACTTTGGAGACCGAAGCTGGAGGGTAGCTTGAGGCCAGGAGTTCAAGACCAGCCTGAGCAACATAATGAGACCCCATCTCTACAAAATTTTTTTTAAAAACTTAGCCAGGCATGGTGGCATGTGCCTGTAGTCCCAGCTACTCGGGAGGCTGAGTGAGAAGATCACTTGAGCCCAGGAGTTTGAGGTTGCAGTGAACTATGATGATGTCACTGCACTCTAACCTGGGCAAGAGAGCAAGACTCAAGAAGTATTTCCTCATGTTCTGTTTTCTGAAAAAGACATTGTATCAAATTGATAGATTCTTTAAATGCTTAGTAGAATTCACTGGTGAAACTACCTTTGCCCCGAGGTTTTTTAATGTGAATTCAGTTTTTTTAGTACTTATAAGATCATTTAGATTTTCTGTTTTTTTTTTTTCCCCCTAGTGACTTTGGATAGTCTGAAGTTATTGAGGAATAGGTCCATTTCATCTAAATTTTCTGATTTATTTGTATAAAGTTGTTCCAGTCAGTATTCCTTTATTACCCTTTTTAATGCCTGTGATTTCTTTAGATAAATATTGCCTCTATATTCCTGATAGCAGTTTCTCACTTTTCTTTGTCAGTCTGCATTAGAGGTGCATCAATTTTAATGATTTTTCTTTTAAAGAATTAGATTTTCTGTTTTGTTTAGTTTCGTTTTTTAGTTTTAGTGCTTTTTCCTCTCATCTTCATTATTTGCTTTTGGTTTGTTTTGCCCTTTTTTCTTAGGTTTTTAAGGTGTGGGCTTAGATCAGTGGTCTCCAGCCTTTTTGGTATCAGGGACTGTTTTCATGAAAGAAAATTTTTCCATGGACCAGGGACGGGGGGCGGGTGGGGAGGATGATTCAAGTGCATTACATTTGTTGTGTACTTTATTTCTATTATTATTATTACATTGTAATATATAATAAAATACTTATACAACTCACCATAGGTTGGAGACCCCTGGCTTAGATGACTGATTTGAGATCTTTTCAAATATAAATACTTAAAATTATAGATTTCCCCTTGAGCACTGATTTAGCTGCATCCTATAAATTGTATGCTTTATTTACAGTCAGTTCAAAATATTTTGTAATTTCCCTTTATAATGCCTCTATGACGTATAGATTATTTAGATATGTGTGGTTTAATTTTTTTGCATTTGGAGATTTTCCAGTTTCTCATGTCAATTTCTAGTGTAATTCTGTTATGATCAGAGAACATCGTTTGTACGAATTCAGTTCTTTTAAGTTTTTTTTTTTTTTTTTAAATAACCTAAGATGTGGCTTATTTGATGAATATTTCATTTTCCCTTTTAAAGAATTGGTAATCTGCTGTTGTTGATATGGTGATCTATAAATGTCAGATCTTATTGGTTGATGGTGATGTTCTGTTTTATTTTGTATTCTTGATGACTTTTGTTTACTTGGTCTATTATTACTGAGAGAAGAGTATTGAAATTTCCAGATGTAATGCTGGAATTGTCAGTTTCTTCTGTCAGGTTTACCAGTTTTTGGTATTTTTAGTTTGAATCTCTATTGTAGGTGCATACACATTTAGGAGGGTTACATTTTCTTGATGAATTGGCCTTTTTATTTAATTTTTTTTTATCCCTGTTAGTTTTTTTTCTTGTTCCAAAGTGTGCTTATTCTGATGTTATTATAACCTCTCCAACTTTTGTTTAGTTTTTGCATGGTATATCTTTTTTCATTTATTTGCCTATTTATCATTATATTTAAAGTATGTTTCATGTATACAGCATATAGTCTTTTTTGAAAAACCATTTGACAGTCTCCCTTTTGGACCATTGACATTTTATATAATTATTGATATATTTGGATTCAGGTCAGCCATTTAATTTTTTAATTTTCTGTTTGTTCCCTTTTTCACTTTTCTGATTCTTCTTTCTTGCCTGGCTTGAATAACAGAAATTTATTCTCTCATGGTTCTGGAGGATAGAGGCCAAACTGAAGGTTTCAGCAGGGCCATGAGCCCTTTGAACCCTGTAGGGAAGAATCCTTTGCCTCTCCCAGCTTTTGGTGGTTGGCAGCCACCTTTGATGTTGTAGCTGCATCACTCCAGTTTGTGTTCATCTTCTCACAGTCTTCTCTCTTTCCATTGTATGTCTGTGTTTCTGTATTCAAATCTCTCCGTCCTTTCTTTTCTGAAGACACCAGTAATTGGATTTAGGAGTGTCCTAAATCCGGTATGACCACCTCTTAATTTGATGACATTTGCAAATATACTGTTACTACATAAGGTTACATTCAGAAGTCCTGGGGGTTAAGTCTTAAACATACCTTTTTTGAGTATACAACTCAATCCACTGCACTTAAAACCTTTCGAGTGGAATGTGGAAACTTTGTCAGCCCCCTTTATGTTGCAGGTGTCATATGTATTACAGGTATATACTTCACATACTTTAACACAGTGAGGTAATTTTTGCTTTAAACTATCATGCATATTTTAAAGAATTTAAGAGGAAAAAAGTAGTCTATCACAGGGATTGCAAACTATGATTGCAGACCAAATCCAGCCTGTCACCTGTTTTTATAAATAAAGTTTTATGGGAATACAGCCATACCTGTTTATGTATTATCTGTGGCTGCTTTTGTACTACAGTGCAGAATTGATTAGTTACAGCAAAGACTGGCCCATGAAGCCTAAAATATTTACCATCTGGCTGACCCCTAACAAAAAAGTTTGTCAACTCCTGGTCTATCATACATACTTTCCAATTTTTTTCTTCCATTCATGAAATTCTAAGTTTCCTACTGGCCTTGTTTTCCTTTTGTCCAAAGAAATATTTTGAGATCAGCTTGTGGTGAAATATCGTAGCTTTCTTTCATCTGAAAATATCTTTATTTCACCTTCATTTTTGAAGGATATGTTAGGTCCACAGAGAAATTCTAGGTGAACAGTTCTCTTGGTAGCAATAGCTAGAGTTGAGTAGTTCTTGGTAGTACAGGGACTCTGGTTAGCTGTAGTCCCTGATACTTTCTGTTGTCTCCTTGACATTTGATACCAACTGCTATTTGATATTTACCATTGTGCCTATGCTATTGTTTTTCTTACTGTAGAATCATTAGGAACATAAAATTTTTACTGTACCTGTGTCTCATATAAAGTGGGAAAACAGACTAAGCAGTACATGTTTTAAGAAAAGTGGGAGAGACAGTGTATTAATGGCTTTGGAATATTTCTGCGTGTCCAGTATGCTGAAAGGTACTGACCTGTTCGGTTTTGGACTAGTTTTTTTGAACATTTGAGTTGGCATCTCGTGCTCTAGCATTTATTTTCAAAATGCTTTAACATCTCACCCATCATTTTCTTTTTCAAAACAGCTCTTCTTTCTATATAATTCCTAGTAACTTTCTGGCATATATATATTTTTAGAGTTGTTTTTGCCCTGTCTTGCTTTCTTTATAGCCAAGTTACATCAAAGTTGATTTAGCCCTGGATTGTAAGCCAGAAATCTTGAATTCTGTTTTCTCTGGCTCTGTCACTAATTTGCTGTGTGTGTGACCTTGAACAAGGAAGGCTCTTACTCCCACCATACCACAATATCTATAAAATGTGATGTTTCAACTAAGTTTGCTCTGAGGCTTTTTCCAGCTCTTAAAGTACTGTGCTTTCTACATTACACTCTGCCAACAACCTAGTCCATGCTCCTCTGATATTCTAATCCAGAAGTTGCTAGCCTTTTTTGTTCCGTGAACCTTTTTGGCTCTCTAGTAAAGCCTGTGGACCCCTTCTTAGAATAATATTTTATATGTGCAAAATTAAATAACACATTCTTATGAGGGCACCAATTGTATTAGAGTACAGTTTTTTAAATATTGAATAAACAAACTCAGTAACATGCATATCATTACAAATCTAGTGGCGTATATTAATTTTTAGACTAGTGATGAGTGTAATTGATAATTCAAAATTTGAAGCAACTAAAATGATTTAAAAATATCAATGGTTTCTAGTGGCAACAAAAATTACAGTTGTAGCTAATACTGCTATGGCTTGTTGCCTACATTTTAAATAAGTAAACACTAAATTTTAATTACAGGTTAGTAAAATAAAGATGTAACTTTTTCCCCATCCAAGTTCATGCACTCTCTGCATTCAATCAAGAGACTGATTTATAGAACCCAGATTAAGAGCTCCTGCCTTTATCAGTCCACCAGACATTTAACTTCATGTCTGCTATGTATTAGGTAAATATGAATTGTGTTTAATGCATATGAGATACATTCTTCAGTGAATAAATATTACTAATAAAGGTTTGAATATTATTGCCATTTGTGACCTTGTATCAGTTATAAGTGGTTTATAAATCTGTGGAGAACAGTTTGCAAACATAAAGTTTTTATTCCAGAAATAAGTTCTCCAGTTCTATATTTCTTATGGGCATTTCTCATTGAAACCTTTTTATTTACTACCTGGTATGTTGTAGGGCTCAGTAAGCATTTTTGGAAGGAAGTTAAAAAGAGTCTCTGGTTATTAGTATCAAGGCTCTTTGACTGTTTCAATATTGAATACTTGTTTGAAAATCTCTGGTAAATTTCCATTTTAAATAATTTGTTATTTAATATTTCTTAACAGGGAATACAGGTATCTTTTATAAATGCCAAACTGCTATAGTTATCCTTAATATATAGAACACATGATAAAATGGAAATGTTACATTTTGTCTATGCTGCCTGAAAATTTTGAAATGCAGAATTTTACAAATATTCTCAATTTAGTAGCAGTGAAACAACACATATTGAGGTAAAGGTTCTTTATAGTTTCTGTGTTCTTACCGCTGTGCTACTTGGTTTGAGTAGACTCATGTCTCTGCTTCTTTGATTCTAGGTGAACTCTGATTTTAATTTCTCTCCTAGAAACATATGCACTAAGTTTTTGTTGGACTTTTTAGCTGCCTTCGTCCTCCCCATAGGAGAATATCTATTTGTACATGTAGGCCCTACTGTATACAGACATGTGTTTGTGACAGATGTCCTTAAACCTTCCACTTAACTGACCTGCTCCTTTAAACCGTTGCTTTCGATTTTTGTAGTCCTGAGTATTCTGAGCACTTATAGCTAGTAAACTAGTTTACTCTTGTACCTTTTTCTCTCCACAGGGTTAGTCATATGTCTAGCAAGAATCCACTTTTATGCCAGTGTTAATGTATTTTTACTTTAAATATGATCTAATATGAAATATGAGTGTAGAAAGACAGAACTATTGTTTTAATGAAAAGCAAGGCAAATGCTTTGGAAGGACTTTACATAAAGTTCTTTACAAATTACTAAAGGATTAGATGTGGATAAGCCTTGAGATTTATGAAGCTTTTGCTTTAACTGACTAAACAGTATGGAAAATTATTTTCCTACATACCTAGAGAAAGTTTTTGTATTGTTGGTTAATGCAGTAGTTAAGTAATTGACATCATGGTCAGATTTTTTTCATCTTTCTGTTCTGCCCTTATCAGAGTGTCACCTTGTCCTCAGGCTAACTCTCCTCATGGTTACATGATGGATACAGTAGTTCTAGTTGTGGTATTCTGGTACAACAAAGCCTAAAGAGGAAAGAGGGGCTGTTTTTTCTCCCTTTCCTAAAAATCCTACCATCAGATTTTCCCTCATATCTCACTGATCTGGATTGGTTCAAATGCTCTTTCATAAATAAGTTACTGACAAGGGATTGGATTACCCTTTGGAATACCATACGGGCTTAGACTGATCAGCGTTTACTTTTGAATCATGTGGGAAAGATCGAATATTTGAACAACCATTGTGGTTAAAGGGCTTTTAGGGAGTCAAGCAGGAGTGTCTGCTATGGTGAGACTACTTACTATTCAAAAACTGTAGAACATTTGTAAAAATTCAGAAAGATTTTGGTATTTAAGCACATTTAGAGTCTTGTTTAACTTTAGACAAAATTGAAACTGAAAATCTTAAAAGATGCATTGTATGTCCAGAAGAGGCAAATCTATAGACAGTAGTGGATTAGTGGTTACTTAGGGCTGGGAGAAACAGGAGGATAGGAGTACAATAGCTACATGCACAAGGTTTCTTTTTGAGGTGACAAAAATATTCTAACACTGTGGTGAGGATTGTACAACTCTCAATATAGTAATGCTGTTGAATACTTGAAGTGGATGAATTATGTGGCATGCGAACTCTATGTCAATGAAACTGTATTTTAAAAATATACATTACAGATACAGTTTATGCAAATAAAGATTACATGAAAATCCAGTTATTAATCCTCAACTCAAAGAAAAGGCCTGGTTCTGCATCAGAATATCAAGGGGAATAAATATATATTTATATTTTTAAAGTATATATTTCTTATGATATGCAGTAACCAACTTTTAAAATTAATTTTCTGATTGCTGGTCTTGTTTTTATTAGCCAGGTTGCTTCTGTTGCAGTCCTTTTAAGGGAAATGACATTTTCACAAAATTACAGTTAGTAAAAGGTTTAGTATAATTTTTGTGATTCATTCAATAAAGTTATGTGTCACTATTTTAAGTACTTGAGATAATAGTGGTAAGCGTAATAGACAAGGCTCCTCTGTTTATAAAGGGTAAAGACAACAAGCAAATGAGAACAAAATTCAGATAGTTGGGTGTTCAGTGAAGGCCTCTCTGAAGAGAGATAGTTAGGCAGAAATGTTGATGTCAAGAAGCAACTTGGCATTGAAGATTTGGGGTAATATCATTGAAAAGGAGCTGCAAATATAAAGGCCCTAAATTGAGAACTAACTTGATGTGTTTGATAAACACAGAGAAAGTCAGTATGGCTAGTGCTTAGTAGGCAAATAGAGATACTCTGACTTCTTTTCTTACCCATGATTATAATCACTGTCTATCCCCTTAGTCCTTTTGCCTCTCTCATGCTTCATTATACTCACTAGCTTTGGTTAAATCCATCTCACTGTCCCTGCAGTCGCGAGGCTGGAGAACACCAACCTCACAAGGGGTTCGTGGTGCTACTTGGCAATTCTACTTACTGTCTCTTCTAATCTCTTCATTCTCCTACTTTTTTTAGAAGATTATTTCACACCTTTTCCTCCCTCCTTAAACCTCTCATTTCTCCTTGTATATCCTCACTCTCAGATGATGACCTCATTTCTTACTTTACTAAGAAAACAGAAACAACTGAATGTGAACTTCCGTAAGTTCTGTATCTATCCACCTGAGTCTCTTCCCATTAACTATCTTTCTTCTGTTTCTATTGATAATATATCCTTGTGCTTGTCTAAGGCTGCCATTTTCTCTGAGAGATTCTGTCCACATCTGCTTAAAGTCATCAATCCAGTAGTTTCTCCCCTTTCCATTTTGTATCATCAGCTTTTACCTCTGTGCCATCATTTTTCCAGTCTTAGAAAAGTCTTCTCTCGACTCTTACCTTTTTTTCCGTCTATTCACCATTTCTCATTTTAATGACAAAACTCATTGAAAGAGATGCCTAATATTTTGTCTCACTTCCTCTCTTTCTGTTCTTATGAACTCAATCTAGTTAGTGTTTTTATGTCCACCATTTCACCAAACCTATTTTGAAGATTGCCAGATAACTTCCATGTTGCTAAATCCAAAGATTACTTCTCAACTTTTTTTTTTTTTAAATTAACAGTCTTTGAAACAATTGATTATACTCTTCCTTGAACCACTTATCCCAGTAAGTTTTTGAAATATCTACCATACTTTCATTAGTTTTCATTTCCCTCACTGGCTGCTGCTTCTCTAGACCATGAACTAGACCATGCAGATATCATCTTCATATATAACATGAGGGAATTGAATCCCACAGAGGTTAAAGCAACTTGTGTAAATATATGTATATGTAAGTTTGAGGCAGCAGGAAGAGTAGATAGATCCCTTATTGTCTTAATTTTAGATTGCAATTTTATTTAAGCCTAAATCAAAGGAGGAGATTTTAATTTTCAAGCCTGTGGTTCAGAAATTCTCAAACTTTTGTTATTTAAGTTCAGTAGGACTCGCTTTATATTGTATTTCATTTTATTTGAGACTTTTAAGTCTTGGTGGAAGAAAATTCCTGTGTCTTGAGATGCTGGGCCTTTAAGACAGATCTGCTGATTTTCTACCTATAGTAAATTTTATATATTAGATGCCTAAAATCCTCCTTGGAATATATGCGAGAGAACTACACAAACATGTTAGAAGTAGTTGTGTTAGGAAAGCTACCCCTACGGAAAGTAAAAGACACACACAACATTAAGTTATAAACATTAGAATTATGACAAACAGAGAGTAAATTGATTTTAAGAGAATAGTGTTGATTAAGTTTTGTTTTTCTTCACAAATAGAGGCAGCTTTTCATTTTACAGGTCAGTTGTAATCTGTGAAACTTGTATTACTGCAATACTAAGAAAAACTATTTTTGGTTAATGTGGCAGTTTTCCCAGACCAAATATGGTATGAAACTGAAATTCTTGAGTTTTATTTATTTTTGTTTCATCTGCCTGTGTTTCTTGTACATACCGTGAGTCGTCAACTCAAAGTTTTGAAAACATTTATCTATATAATCAAGCTAAAAATTAGTTGATAAGGGCAAGAAAACATTTTTGTGACTGCAGCCTACCTAGTATGAAGAAAAGGTTGGTTGACATAGTTCTAGAGTTTGAGAAACCCTAAAATTTTAAAGATAATGGCTAAGTGCATTTACTTCAGATTTTATTGAGCTCTAGTGAAATCAGTCACATCTTACAGTATGTTCTAATTAATAGCCAAACTAAAATACAGTGTCCTCTGTTTAAAAAAAAAAAAAAAAGCCTGTCCAACTGGTTCAGCTATCTTAACCTGACCAAATTCATGGTTTTTTTTACTTAAAATTGAGTGTGGTAATGACTATCAATTTATAGCTATTTTAGATACCATTTCCAACCTCCAAAATATAAATACTGTTGAGCAGTGAAGTGAGAGAAAAAAAGAAAATATGGGAAAAGTCAGCTATAATCATTTGCTTTCCTGAGTTGATTACCTTGAGACATAATATTTAAAATATAAGTTTTTAGAGCTGTATGCATTTAAAAAATTCATCTGAATCAATCATATCATTTTACAGCTTAGGAAACTAAGGCCAGAGAGGAGTAATTGATCTGTTTTTTGTCTTTGTAGTTTTGCCTTTTCCAGAACGTTACATTAATGGAATCATTCCATATGGAGCCTTTTGAGTCTGGATCTTTTCCCGTAGCAAAAGCACACCATACCATGCCTGGCTAATTTTTTTTTTTTAAGAGACACGGTTTCTATGTTGCCCTGGGTGGTCTCAAACTCCTGCGCTGAAGCAATACTCCCACCTTGGCCTACCAAAATGCTGGGATTACAGGCATCAATCACCACACCTGGCTGATCATTGTTTTTTCATCCTCCCCACTCTTCCTGGGACACTAGCTGGTTAATGTTAGTCTGGTTGGTATGGTCTCACCATTCACTGTCCTGGTTGATACTGTCTCACAATTCCCAGTTCACTGTCATACAGTTCACTTTTCTAATCCCTTTTCTCACTGTTTAATTTTGGATCTTTATCCTACTGCTGTGTCTTCAAGTTCATTAAACTTTCTTTTGCAGCATCTAAACTGTTGTCAATCCTAGCCAATATATTTTTCTTTACAGATATGGAATGTTTCTCTCTAAAAGATCAGTTCTTTTAATTTTTAAGTGGTTATAAACTCATAAGAAGTTGCAAAAATGCTACAGAAATGTCCCAGATGCTCATCACCTAGCTTTTCCTATCAGTATCATCATACGTAACTGCAGTTCATTAATGAAACCAGAAATTGATTGGAACAATATAACTAGAGTACAAATCTAACTCAGATTTCACCAGTTTTTGCATGCATTCACTTTTTTATGTTTTTCTCTACCATTTTATGGTATTTTATTGTATGTATGTAACTACCACCAAAAAGCAAGGAACAGAACTTTTCTGCTACCATAAACTCCTTTGTGTAGCCAATTGGGGTCTTTTTTATACTTTGCATTATTATCATCATGTTCATTCTTTATCTTCTTGAATGTATGTGATATATTTACAATACCTATTTTAGCATCCTTGTGTACTTAATAATTCTATCATCTGTATTATTGCTGGGTGTATTTCCATTTATTATATTTCACCTTGTTGTGGATTATATTTCCTGCTTCTTTGTGTGACTGCAAATTTTTGATTGGATGCCAGATATTTAATTTTATATTATTTGGCCTGTAATCCCAGCACTTGGAAAGTCCAAAGGGAGCTTGAGCCTCAGAGTTTGAGGTTGCAGTGAGCTATGATTGCGCCATTGCCTGGGAGACAGAGTGAGACTCTGTCTCTTTAAAAAATTTGATTTATTGTACATCCATTCATTCCCAATGTGAAGATTATTAACACAATTTATCACTGAATATTTTTATTTAATATAATGTAGTGAAGATAGTGGTGGCAAGTGTTAACTTTTCATGTTTACTTGGAAGAAAATAAAGTGCCTTCAATCTTTTTCCCTTTTGTTTACTAAAAGGAGATAATGATCCTTAGTTCAATATAGAATTTTGACTCCCATATTGATTAGAATATATAGTGGCTATGGATTGAAACCCTGGTCTGTGAAATATTTCCAGTTATCCCAAAGGCGGAAGCAAAACGAATAACAAGTTTCCTTTTGTACTAAAATCCATAGTTCTCCAAAGTGAAGGTTTTTCTTTTGTCTGGTAAATTGACAGATTAAATATTAATTTTTATTGTTAAGATATCATTTAGCATTTAAAATTTAGTTCTAATTATCTTTTTTTGTATAATTAGGTTGCATTAAAGATGTTTACAGCATTGAGATACGGAAAATTACCTGATTTTAGATTCCTAATGTATCTTTTAATGGAACTAGTATAATTTGAAGGTAATGCATGGACTTTAACTTAAACATAATTTATTTAAGAAGGAAAAAATTTTTATTCTATAAGCAGTGACTGAAATTTTGTTCTTTGAATTCAGAGTCATGAATACATAAATGGTAACGTAGGCACCATTTTAAAACTTAATATTATAAAACAATATTAAAACAGTTATTATTTAGGGGATGCATAATAAAATAACTGCTCTCCTTTTGTGACAATCATGAAAATTTAAGTTGAAGCCAAATGTGTGTCATTAAACTTCTTGAACTTCCAATTCAGTTGGTAATTTTTCCTTATGAATAACCTAATTCCTTGCTAAATCATAAGAATTACATTTATAGTAGTAAATATACTTATGATTAAAAACCCTTTCTCCTTTAAGAGAGACATACTTAATTCCAAAGGCATATATAAGTTTGGTAATGAGCAATTACAGTTTTGCCGTAGAGCCAGGCATCTTGAAGTAGTGCAGCCAAACATGTACAATATAAGATCGTCAGAATTAAGTAAAAATATAGCTCTTACTACCTTTGTGGTCAGATCTACAAAAGAGGAGCCAAAGTATACTTTTTTTGTCATATGGATTCTTTTTAAAACTTAAATCTAGTTATATTAGTTTTTAATGACTTGTTTTTTTAAAAAACGTTTTCTGCCCTTACTAATAGATTGCTTTTTGGAGGTAATCAATATGTATGTGTGCATGTATGTTTGTTGGTTTTAATAATGCTGATTTTCCTTATGAATTATAAATTAGATGTTTTTATTATCCCCTTACAATTTGTTTCCTATGATATTAAATAATTGCTCTAGATTTGTTATTTATCTGTCTAGTTTAAGAAATGAGCCCCATTATTTTTTTGTCCAACATAAAAAAATGAATTCTCTATTGGAATATGCATGAAATTGGAGGACTGAAGGACAAAGGCATCAATGAAAGTTGATATTTGTTGCTCTTTATTGGGGTAAAATTTAATAGAATATTGAGTTAGGTTTGCATCTATTAATCATGTTAAAATATATAATGTTCTCATTTTATGACATGGGAATAAACTTCATAACTAGAATGAGTCGGTAGCTATGTAAATAACTTATATTCTTGACTATTATCCGTATACAAGCATTTGGAGGGCAGGAATTTATAGTTAAATGACTGAATCTGAATTAATTGGGTATTTTTGAGACTAGAAAAAATTCATTTTAAAGAAAAAATGTGTCAGGGAAGTGAGCTTTTTTGTCCACTTCATTTTTATTCACTGTAAGTTTCTTCCCTGTGAGTGATGTGGCAGGCAGTCTTAATTGGAGAAAATAGAAGTGGGAGGGAAGAATTTTTCATATTTAATAATGTTTCAAATAAAGTATGTTTGCCAATCTAGCACTCCCTAAATGGTTAAGAAGAAGATTATAGAACAATTAATTTTTGTTTTTGTTTTCTTGTTTTCTATGTATCAGATATTTTTGCTACTGTTTATGTGCTTACATGTTAGTAATTTTGATGGCTTTTGGATAATTCTACTCTAGAGGGAGAACTGGTGGGCGGTCCTTCCTGTGACACGACCCTTGAGTGACAGTTCTATTTGATTGCCTCCAGTACTGTGAGGAAAGGACACGACTCTATGGTGAGGACTGATGGACATACATTATCTGAGAAAAGAAACTACCAGGTAAGACCATTTTTTTTTCCTTTTTCTCTATTGGTCACGTAGCTACATTGAAGTGTTTTAACATGTTATATTTAATTGGAACCAGCAGATTGGATACACTTCAACTTGAGAGTTTTGGGTTATAATTTTAAATGTATGTATTGGGTTTGATAGTTGAACTAGTTGGGAACATTTTTCAAAATAAGTCATTCATAATGTAAATTCTTTTAGTGTCAAAACATTTTCTGATATATTTATTAAAACTTAGATTATCTGATATATAATTTAGGACTTGATGGCTGGATTCAGAACTAATAGTTTATGAAACAAAGTGTTGATTGTTTTTGCACATATTATTCCTGGAAGACTAAACCCGAAGTCTAGGGCTATATTTTGGGTAATAGACTATGTATCATAGAAATGTAGACAAAAGTGGATAGAGTATAGCGGAAATAGAAACTCAGAGTGTTCAAAGACCCAAATTCTGTTGAATTTATCATTAGTTTGCTCTCCTTAAAATGCTAGATTCTTGTTTCCTCATTTAATGAGTTGATTAATAATTTCCATCCCTCATGTTGTGTGGGGATGCTGAAATGTTGGTTGAAGTGTAACATTCCCATCTCTTTCTCAGCTTTGAAAAGAGGGCGAATTTTAAGGACAGTGCTGTTAGGCAGTGATTTTAGAAAACAAATATAACACTTGAATTTAATTTTTTAAAGGAAACCTGCTTTATTCATTTGATAATAACACATTATGTAATGATCCAGAGTACAGAATTGTTTAACGCTCAAGTAGAAGTAAACTTTTAGGCTTCCTGCACAGATAAATGTCCAACCTCTTTTTCTTCTGCCACTTTTTCATTTTCCTCTAGATTATGAAGGCAACTAGTGTGATAACAGCAGCTTTGGTTAACTAACCATCTATCTGCTAATCATTTGTTTTAGTCTAGTTAATTCTTTCTTTCCTCAAATGGGGAAGGTGAACAGCAGAGAAAACTGTAAATTAGTCTTTGTGGTGTATAATAACAAAGAACCTTTGATTATAAGGTCTGGGTTCTGGTTTGGGCACTGTTACTAATAAAAAATAAAATCATAATAACCTTTCTAGAGTTTCTCCTAATTTGATGTCTGGGTTTTTTTGCTAGATCTTTATGCTTTTAATAAGCCAGAGTAAGCCGAGGCTATGTGGAATCAGTTCTCCCTGTAACCTTTTTTCTAAATTGTCCTCATAGACTTGACCAACATAGCCTTTGCTAATTGTTTGTACTTGGCTATATCTCCTCCCACCTTACAACCACTTCCAACTATCTTGACTTATATAAGATTTTAATTGGTCACACTTCGTGGATTTGTCTAATGGAACTGTATTAGTAGAGAATGCCAAAATTTATATCAAAAAGAATAAACCAGAATTGTGTTTTATACATGAAGAGATTTGTTTATTCTTGCACATGCTACTCTAAAAATACTCCATTTTTTCCAGTTACATTATTTACAAATAATCTAGAATTTTGAGCTTACTTGGAAAATACATTCTTGATTAGGGTTTTGCTGCCTGAAAATATTTTCTCTTTTTCTAACTGATGCATAATATTTGTGTACAAATATGCATGTGATTTTTTGTTACATGCATAGAATTTGTAATAATCAAGTCAGAATATTTAGGATATGCATCACCTCAAGTATTTAGCACTTCTATATGTTGGGAGCATTTCAAGTCCTCTCTTGTAGCTGTTTTGAAATACACAGTAAATTGTTAACTATAGTCACCCTACTCTGCTATGGAACATTAGAACTTATGCTTTCTGTCTTCCTTTTCTCTTTTGTTGTTTAGTGATTCTTAATGCGTATTGAAATATCCTTGGAAACAGTTGTTTAAGTCTGGATTGTAATACTATTTTTTGAAGCTTCCTCTGAAAAGTACATGTATAGAAGTAGAATTTTCTGTTGTGGTGTTATCATGAATATATTAAGAATGTATGGGAAATTCAAGGAATATTAAATTGCCAAAATAAATTTTTTTTGTATTGGTAGCTCTAAAAGTTTGTATATTCTGAGATGAAAATAATTTGAATTTTTAAAAATTCTATTTTGGCGGAATTTTGTTATTTTTCATGGATAAAGTAGAATTTCTTTGTATCCGTGCTTATAACCATTTTCATTTATCGTGAGGGTTTTTGCTTTTGGAAGACATTTGACGTTTTATGTTTATTTAACCATCCTGATAATAGGCTAACATCACAGCATTTAATAAGAAAAGTAATATTTCTCCAAATCTCATTTCCTTATAGACCTGATTAAAGCCTTAGGAATTTAGGAAGGTGCATTCCCTCAGCTCTGTGCTAAAAGATAGTGACTTTCAAATGGGCGTGGTTTAAGTGTTGATTTTTATAGTGGTATCTGCTTTGTGTGTTTTGTTTCTTACTATAAATTTAAGCCTAGTTAGGCTTTTGGAGTTTGAATATAGTAGTTGAAGTTTATTTGCAAAGATAGACTGGTATATTAGTTCAGGTAAGACAATTTATTTAAATGGTTCACAGTTCATTCTTTTTGAAAAGATTGTCAAGCTTTTTGTAAGGCAGTATAACTTCAGTTTTTTGTGAGCATTTTATCTTCCTCTAATTTACACTAATTTACCCTAGCTATGAGCATGCACAAATCTAAACCATCTTAATTACCAATTTAACTGATCAGTGGCTTTCCCCTTCATATGTAATGTGTTCAGGCTCCTAAACTTTACACAGTCTTTCCACATTCTGGCTCCCTTACATGCTTTTACCTTCTAGTGTCTCTCCTATTATTCCCTAAGTGGATTTTTTCCATTTAGTAGTACAAAAGTGCTTTTAATCTCCATACCATGCATACATTTTTACACCTTGAAGCCTTTACTAACATTGATTCTTTTCATGTAATGCCTCACCTTTCTCAACATGATTCAAGAATTAGGTATCAATTTTTCCAGAAGCTATTTTATAATGGGCTCAGTGCTCATTTCCCTTCCTTTCATAAGCTTCTCTGCATATTTCAAGTTTAGTGTTTACCATAATACATTGTAATTGTCTGTTTATTTGTCCTTGTCTTCCTGTATACCTGTGCTGTCCAATACTGTAGACAGTAGCCACAAGTGGCTATTTAAATTTAAACTCATTTAAATTAAATAATATTAAAATTTTAATTTGTTGATCACATTAACCACAACTGCTCAATAGCTACATGCTGCTAATGGCTGCCATATTGAACAATGCAGATACAGAACATTTCCATCACTGCACAAAATTGTATTAGATAGTACTGCTCTATGTAATGAGCTTCTTGGAAACTGGAACTGTATCTATTTATTTTGGTACTGCCAGCACCAGCATGCATGGTGCTTGATACATAGATAGGTGTTCAATGCCTGTTGTTCCAGTAAAATAAAATAAAACAGTGAGAGAAGGGAAAGGAAGAAATTGGGAAGTATGCTAGGTAACGTACTACTGATAGTTCCGAAATTTTTAAATGTTACTTTGAGTGGAACCTTTCAATGTGAGGACATTGATCACATCATATGCTGGCTATTTCAATATGTTATCTGTAAACTGGATCTAATGCATCCCAGTCCATATGTTGCTGAAGAATAACTCATAATCTAAAATGTCATATTATCTTTGTGGAATATAGTATATAGTATGTCAGAGAACTATAACAGCAATTGTATTTTTATTTCCTCCCCCACCCCACCATTAAATATTTTATTTCCTTTTTATTAACTTTTTAAATCACAGATGTAGTAGATGCTTAATGCAAAGATGTTAAAGAAAAAAATGGAAATGTAAAATACAACATGAAAGTTTATCTTCACAACTCTACCCTTAACAGTTTGATGTGTATCTTTTCAGATCTTTCTTAGTGACTACATAGTGCAGATGTGATTTGTTGTCTTCGTTTTAACAAATGTGTATTTTTCTGCAACTTGCTTATTGTACTTAATGGAGATATTTTCATGTACCATCCTTTCCTATGCCTTCTTCCCCAGAAATAATCTCTAGTTTGAATTTTGTATTTCATTCTTTTTATTTTTATAGTTTTATTACATATGTGTGTTTTAGTGTATAATGATGCATCCTTCTTTATGTGTTGTGTGGTGATTTTTGGAAAGTGGTGTCCTGTATTCCATTATTTTGAATAGGAAAAATAATAATAAATTTCCAGACCGCTCAAGATCCTAAACAATTTTCCAGATACAGCTAAAACACTCAACACTGATCTGACAGTTCACCAAGGGATTTCTGCATGATACAAAACATTTAAAACACAAATTACCTAATTATGAAACAGAAACAAATGCATTAGTAGATGTGTTTCCATTTAATATGTAAAAGTTTTATACAGTAGTAGTGTATACAAATCATTCTCTTTTATGCTGCAATACAATATAAATATTAATATAAATAAATTAAGAAAGACCCCTTTTCTTTTATTGTAAGTTACACATTATTCTCTGTCTCCTGTTAGTATGCATCTTACAACTGATGGTGATTTTGAATCATATAGTTAGCTTGTAACTTTCTGTTGATATGTTCTAATATGATTAAAAACACCAGCAGGAAAGCATTTTAGAATCAACCTATTATATGTAGTATGTTAAAGATACACAGTGAATATAAAGAACACTTAATAAAATAAAATCAATAGGAATATTATAAAAATGAATACATAACAATTGAAGATTTGTCAGGGTAGATCTGGTGCCCAGAGAAGAAAAATTGGAGGTTTTTAGCATTGTTGCTGTTTGGCATTAGGTGAAGATAAACAGGAGTGAGCATATAAAAGAGCGAGTTGAAAAAATAAATGCCTGAAACCAACAAACTGGTTCAGAGTGTTTTCTTCTTTGCTCTTGAAACTCTTAAACAAATAGCCAGAGATAAAACAAGGGGATAGAAAAACCTCAAATAGATGACATTTTATTTTTCCTTCACTTGCATTTATGCAACTGCTAAAATGAGGTTACTCTTGTCATTACATTTTTGAATGTGATGATTCTGTTCATGTCATGAGCACATTATCAGCAACAAAAGTCATTGTGACTCCATAATCTAAATTTTTTTAAAGATAAAACTTGACATTTTATTTGACATTTGTGGCTTCTCTTTTTTTCTTTTTCTCTGGCCAACCAAGAACATCAAATTAAATGAATTCCCAGCTTCCTTATTGTTTGGCTCATTGCCGTGTAATGGTAAATGTTAGCCCTTCTTTGAATGCATTATATGTTCTCATACTTTTTCCTTATCCTGTGAAATTGTCAAATGAGGCAACATTTGTTTCCAAAAAGCAGGTTTCATCAAGACACTTGGTTTATGGCACCTTTAGCGTCTTGGTAGTTTTTTCACAGTGCCCCGAGGGCAAAAGAAATTCTGCTGCATATGTAGTTAGGTCCAAATCACTTATAGTAGTATGCTGCTGTGTTTCCTAAGATAATTTTGAGAACTTAGGCTGTAGGCTTTATACATGACATATTAAGTGTTCAATTTGAGAAAAATACTTTACATGTAAGTGATTTGTCTCAATCATGGAGTCTATTCATCATTAAATCAAAAGTTAAAACATTAGTGCAGATATTGCTGTGAATCAGAAAATATAGACCCAAGCAAAGTTCTCTTTTTAAAATATAATCTTAGGCCTTCTTGGATTCTAGGATGATAGCACTGGTGGTGGCAGCTTAGTTTTTTTATCTTTCTGAATTCCCACTAAAAATAGAATAGCTAGATAACAAAACTAAAACCCATGAAAACATTTGTAACAAAACTCAGTGACAAAGTGTTCCCATGAACCCCAAAATACAACCAGGTGAGAACTAATAAAAAGACCTACATTTGGTCAGTTTTTGTGCACTAGAAAGTGAAGAGAAGCATTGTGATGTCTAATGGCTCTGAGAATAGAAGCACTCAAAATAGTCAACATGTATGCACTGGTAAGTACAATTAGCCAGTTTGAAACTGGGAGAGATTTTGCCAACTTCATTAGGTGAGTGTAAGGAACCCATTGTAAGGCTAAGGTGATTGGAACAGCCTAGCTCTGTGAATTCTTTAGAGTGACCCACCAGTGCACCTTCTAGGACTCCACTGAGGAGAGGAATCAAAATAAGCATGAAAGAAATAGAGACATTGGAAAGAGAAAATTCAGATAAAAATAGAAGGGGGCAGAACAGGATATCTCAGAAAATAAGCCATCATATTTTAAGCACTACATGAAAACAGCACAGGGAACTTTATGAAAGTAGAGAGGTTATCCGAACCAAACCATATTCTAAAAATTTAGGAAGATTAAATTCACAAGAGGTCTTGTAGGAATATGTTTGAAAGTGTTTGTACCAATTTTGAGTCCCATCAGGAGTGCTTATATTCATCTGACATTTGATAATGTCAAAATTTAAATTTTTCCCATCTATTGAGGTTGTGTTTGAAACATCTTTTCCTATTGAAATTAAGCAAATAAAGATATTCCCTATATAGACTTTTAAAAGATTTTTAGTTAGATCTTTCAGTTTACATTTAATCTATCTGAAATTGTTTGTTTTGTATGGTGTTAGGAGTCCAATTTCTTTGCCTCTATATTTAGATAATCAATAGCTTCATGTATTGATTTTTTTTTCTACCTTCCTTAACTAATCAGCAGTACTAGCTCTGTTGTCCATCAAGTTTCCTTATGTGCATGAGTTTGTTTGTTATTTCTGTTACTACAGTGTGTTTGTCTATGTCTGTATCAGTATCATATTTTATTTTCTTAACTACTAAAGCTTTGTATTAAGTCTTCATGCTTTCATTTTTATTTGGGGAAGAATTGATAAATTTATGATACTCCTGTCCATGAATTCACAGATTGAGGTCTTCTGGGTTTTCTCTCAGTTTTATATATTTTTTTCATAATGGACTTATAAATCTGCAGTTTGATTTATGCCTAAGTACTTCTTTGTTGCTTTTTTTGGTTATAAATTTTTTTTTTTTTTTTTTGAGACAGAGTCTCACTCTCTTGCCTGGGGCGAGTGCCGTGGCGTCAGCCTAGCTCACAGCAACCTCAAACTCCTGGTCTCAAGCAATCCTACTGTCTCAGCCTCCCGAGTAGCTGGGACTA